>ML785209.1:399205-420923 GCA_009831015.1 Picea engelmannii | reverse complement strand
TGCTTTGATCTCTTACTTATAAGCCCTCTAAAGGTATCTAAAAGGAAGGGCCCAGAACTTATCCGGGTACGACCTAAAATATAAGGAAGGGGCCAGAACCTATAAGTAAGGAGGGGCGGGCCGAAGTGGAAAACCAAGTGGAATGAAGGGGATGGTCCCTTAATTTACATATATGCCTTCACAACATGTTTGCACAAGTTTTCCCTCTTCGCATCTAGGTAGTTGCAAAAGGCCATCTTTGATCCAGGATTGCACACAGTGTAGAACATATCTAGTTGTCTAGATCGTGACTTGATGTTCATAATGTCAAGGTTGGTAGGGTTATAAAGGACATCTATGTAATAGCTCAGTGGTCTAACTCCATGGCATTGAAAATGTATTGGGGCTTAAGTGATTCACCTAAGTGACGAGATAACTCTTCATATTTCTCTCAAGTTTTCCTGTTTACATCTTAGTAATCCTACCCTAGGGACACCTCCCTTGAATTGGAGAAGAGCCAGTCTAAAGAGATAATAGAGTTATGTGGTTACATTGGCATCCCTCTTAAGTTGTTCATTAGTGGGTGGGGGATTGGATCGGATGGAGAGCTGGCTTGGGATTCATTGGGATAACATAATGCTAATTCATTTTTTACACGGCCAAGTGACGTTTGTTAAGTCGTGTCGTTTGGAAGAGCCAGACCGGCCCTTTCTTGATTTGCTTGATCGATCTCAATTTGGTAGCTACTGTCCATTCATTGATCTTTCCTTCGTATCCCAAATTCCGAAAACAAAAATGATCTCAATTCTGAAATTGAACAATTCATTAGCCGAGGACTGCTCCCCTTGCTCCCCCGATTATGGATGGCATTACAAGGCTGGGTCCTCTTTCGAGCCTTGCTTGATTGGTCGGATACATGAGAGTCTCCTTTACATTGGGATCTTCTTTACTCACTCTTCTTTTTTATCTTATCATGAAGCCGGGATCAGGCCTTTATAGACGTCATTTATAAATATTACCTTTTTTATTTATATACGTAATTTCGGGCGGGCTTTATATGGGCTTTAGAAACTTCTTTTTTATATTCTTTACGAATCACCCCTTTTTATTATGCTATCGATCGAGTCTTTATCAAACCTTTTATGAATAGGAAGGATTTATTACCTCCCCCCTCACTATTGGCTGGCTCTTCTTGATCACAATGAATGTTTGCCAAACGTGGTTGAAATAGTTTATACAGACATCTTTCCCAGACATTGAATGACTGACTGTTCCGACAAGGTTGAGACCAAACATACCCGTACCCAGAAAGTTTCAGACTACTCAGCCCGTGTTCGGAGAAGACAGATAGACCCTTCCCTTTGTGCCACCAGACCCCCCTCACCCATCGGATGGATGAGCGATTTCATTCCTTAAATTCTGATTTTGATTATGAAAATCATTTATCTACATCCAGATGGATTGCCTGATTGCCATATAAATATGGAGTGGAGGGTGAAGCTAATTGACATCGTTGATGAAAGAGATAGGTGTTTGGTATCGATCAACGAAAAGAATAATAAGAAAATGAAATAGAAAGACAAGAATAATAAGAAAATGAAATAGAAAGACAAATGGTTGTAAAATTGGTATACTTGGCCAAACGAGGTTCATCATAAAAACCTTGTTTGTTGACTCTTTCTGGGTCCATGGATGGATAGTAGCTTCAAACTGCCCTCATTGAATATCCTGCCAGTCCTGAGAACAACAAGCATTGATTTTCTGCCTTTCTTTTAGAGCAGTAGAGGTTAACTAATTATTGTCTTGGTGGATTTCCATTGTCACTCCGTTAGATCAGTATGGTTGATGTTTCATTTAAGACTACGTTATTATGATCTCAATGTATGCTATGCATGCCCCGTTATGAATAAGTCAGAATCATTACTTTCTAGTTGGGGATCATTGTGGTGGGTTAATGCTGGTAGTTGGGTTAAACCTGTAAAACGTTGTGGTATGAATAATGAAATGAAATATTTGAATCTCTCTCTTTCGTGAACGTTGAGACTCTCCTCCGGACGGATTTGCTTTTAATACGTACACTAAAGACACTCAATGGTTAGGCGTCGAGAGAATCCGAGCTATGGAAGCTTGCTACCTTAGGGTTCTGTAGCTTAGCGAGTGAGATAAAAAAATTTAGTGGTTTTTTTTTAGGGATGAGCTATTTCCGTGTTATGAGCGGGTGTTGGATATTCCACAAACACGTTCAAACCGATTAATGTGAATCTATGTCATTCTGGAACAAGAGCTTCGTTTATATAAAAGTTTTGTCTTCATATAAATCTCACGCGAGCAAGGCCGAAACCGGAGTGGATTCGGGAGGTGGAGAAAGATCAAGTGGAGCGTTCCCTGCCATTCAAGATGTAATAAGAGGGGGCGTGGCGATAGAATAGTTTTTTTTGTAGAGAAAGAGCAAGCAGAGTGATGAAGTGAGAGGAGTTTAAAGGAGTGCAGGGAGTATCGCGGAGGTTTGGTCCTACCCTACATACGGTCGGTGTCCAGTGATATGCTGGATGTGGACATGTCCGGGGTGAAAGGATAATACTTACGTAGAGTTTATTACGTATAGAGAGTAGGAAGGCGCTGGAATGACTAGGCGTAAAGGCATTCCTCTCGAATTCCCCTACTCCCTACCTTTTCGATCTCCTAACTACCGATCGTACCGTTTTAGTTCGCTGTCGCTCACTCTGGTCTCTCCAATCAATCGCTCTCTCGGTACTTACGTCGGAGAAATCACGTCGGAGTGCAGCGTTTATTATATTACGTTACGTCAATCTGACATTCGATCGACGATCACCGATGCGCCTTCATCTGAGCGAGCTTCTAATAAGTTCCCGCACTATCTGGATTTTGCGTTTGATAAGCATCAATTTCATTTCTTCGTTTGATGAGACCTTATTAATAGCCAACTATGGCCGAAAAAAGCGGCTTACCAACAGGGTTTCATTTCATCGGTTTCTCTATCGGAAATAATGCCTAGTCGAACATCTCTCTCTTAAGGCCCGTCCAAAGAATAACGAAGGAAGCGGTTAAGTGAACGCAGCCCCTCATTTAGTAATCCGTCTCTGTAGCTAATCCCCTAGGTTCTTATGCCGGAAAACAGAAAGCAATAGTTGCTTCTATTCTATATGATATTTTGTTAAGAAGAAAGCATGGCTTGTCTATAACATACAACCCACTCCCTCTCCCTACTATCTCTTTCTTTTAGGGGTATTCCTTCCGATACAGTAGACCAGAACCTGAACCGACATTGAATATTCTTACTATGACCCATATGACTCACTGTAGAGTGAGACAGTATTTCACTCTATTACTACTTCATACCGACCTTCGGTAAGAAGAGAACGAAATTGACGGAGCGGAGTGCACTATCCTTTGGTTGCCTTCGGGCGGGCCAGAAATGATAGAGTCAGATGCGACAGCGAACATGCTTCTCTCTTCTCACCTTGAAAACCACCTACTAATTGATCAACATCTATTACCGCCGAATAGACGCTGCGAATGGGAACGGGACACGACAGAAGGATAGTGATATTATGATAGGGGAATGTAGGTTGGATACGATAGACAGCCAGGAACGAAGGTAAGACAACAGCATATGAAAAATAACTATAGAAGCTTCACTTTCATCTGGGTTTCATACTGGCCAGGCCGGACCTGGCCTACTTGATGAATGGAAGTTTGACGGCTCAGTTGTGGGATCTCCGAACAGTTCTAGGAACTACATGACTTATGATATTCTATGGGAGGGAGTAGGCACTTACAACATTGATATTCACTTTATATGCCCACTGCATGAATGTCAGTGGGACAGGAACAAACAGTCGTGGGATCGTGCGTGGATACTACCCTATTGGATTTAGCCTTACTACTTAGAATGTAAGGGCTTGAACACTTAGACCATTATTGCTATTAACTTGAGATGCTTACACGATGAATTTCAGTGGGTTGCGCAGGAACAACCGTGAGTGGGTGGGATCGTCAGAACTACTACCTTAGGAATGCCAGACCCCTTACATTGGACAGGCTTGCTTGCTTAGGCGCTTAGACCATTGGGATTCCCTTTAGATGCCTACTTTAGTAATGTCAGTTGGACAACTACCATCGTTGGGTTGGATCGTCGGAACTGCCTTCTTTGATTGAGGAACTACTGCATTAACTTATGAGATTGAATGGGGGTCAGCACTTAGAACATTCGTATTACCTTTTGAAGCCGGAAGGATGAATGTCAGTTGGACTGCTACCACCAATTGTTGGATCGTTTGATTGTTTGAACTTCCCTTTTGATTCAATACTGCATTAATACTGAGATGAAATGGGGTCAGCACTTACTGACAGCATTCGTATTTACTTCTTCAGCCTAATGTTAGACAGTCAGTGCGATGCTACCAACAGTCAGTCGCGGGATCGTGCGTGGGAACTACCCTATGGATTCATTACAGCCAGACTCCAGAGATTGTACGAGCGAGCTTGGGTGGGTACTTATACCATTCTATTCCCTCTGCCTACTTGATCACTTTATGTGCGGCAGCAACCAACAACCTTTCGTGTTGACCACCCTGTCTCCATACAGGCTTACTTACAAAACTTAGAGATTGGACGGGCTTAGAAATAAAGCACTTCCTGGATTCAGACTTAATGGATGATTATTTATATACGTGCTTCTTTCAAGTTATAGATATGGATGGGTGCCAGTCTTGGAATCCTCTTGAGTGACACACTTCTTATCGATCTTCTTTAGGAATACACTTTTAATTATGCTGCCGTATCTTCTTTATCTTATTTTCGGTAGGATTTGCATTTGGTTTGAGGTGCAGGAAGAGTTTGACGAATGAACGGTTCTGTTCCTGGGGATTCTGAACCTTTCTCCTTCGCTCCCATCAGTTTCACCATAGACGCCAAATAGATTCTTTGAGAAGCACCTCCTAATGAGTGTTTCTCCTGCCCCAAGGTTTGGTTCTAAATGATATCCCGATATAGCGTATATAAATAAATTCCCCCATCTAAAAAGGTTCAGGTCTCAAGAAGAACGTCTCCATCCCTCCTCTCCCCTTCATCACCACCTCACATACCCCAGTGTTTAACCCCTCTATCCCTTATATAGACCATTAGCTTCGCAATGCCGAGCTTCACGCTGTTGCGGTGACATGCGTATGTAGAATAATTAATGGGAGCACCATCACTCCTCTGAGAAAAAGAATTTCAGAACCCAATCAGGCACCCCAGAATTCCCCTTTTCATAATTTCCAACATCAATACAATAACTGTGTAGAATTACTTATCAAAGCGCTCAATTGGATAACAATCCTGCTGGAAAGGATAAGAGATGAAAAAAATGAATCAGTGATAGGTTAGGTACATTCGATAGGTTAGGTACATTCTGGAGATAAGGAATAACACACTAGGAAGGAAAGACGGCGGGCGATGGTGGCGATAAGGACCAGAAGTATGATCGATATCTGTACCTAGATATATATGTACCTAGAGGTATCAACAGTGCCTGTGTGATGTATCTATACATCCTCTTACCCGTGTCCAGTCAGTCATTTAGTGGGTTATAGAAATAAAGTGATTATTAGTCCTACGGATTAATTCCTAAGTTTCAATTGGATTAGAAACTATATAATATAAATGGGGTTTAGAGGGGGGGGTTTGGGTTAATTGGTCATGGTGGACATGATGAGTCAAGAGCGCATTTACAGGACACTCCAGGTCGAGGCTTTCGGGGTTAGTTTTCGTTTCTACCCTAATCAGCGAACCTAACACGACGGAACACTCATCAAGCTAATGCATCCATTTCAGGATAGCATGAAATCCGAGCCCACTAGGAAAGCCTCAAAGCCTCCGAGACGTGGTGCTTGCAGGCGGGTAGCCGCCTAGGAGAGGAGAGGCGTAGCCCAACTAACACATTACCTATGAGATTACACCTTTTTTTGTTACCTGCCCTGCTAACCAACCTGCCCTGCTTTCTATACACCGCCTAACTTGCTAAACACCCTCTCAGCTCTCTTGCCTATCCTTGAAACTGATAGGCCACGTTCGGACTCTCTATCATCTAGATACGCCACCTCACCCATCGGATGGATGAGCGACTTCGTTCCTTTGCACTCCACAATTTACCATCCCCACCCCCTCCTCATCGGAAGAATCGGAAGAATCGGACACACGCCCCCTCATCAGGAAAGGCGAACCACGCCTAATCATCGGAACACCCACACGCTCGAAGCAAGCTTCCCTTCTTTCTTTCTGAATTAGCGTCCAATCTTTCTCCTGTATTTAGTATGCATTTAAGCCATAGAGTCAGGTGAATACTAAGCTATAACTTGAAGAGTAGTTCTTATAAAGGAAGTTCTTTCATGCTTGTAGTTCTTATCCTGTATTCTATCCAGATAGTTTTCCTTAAATCGAGTATTAAAGAAAGCAAGGTATGCTCGTCTTCCTTTATTATTGTATAATAAGGAAGCTTCTAAAAGCAAGGGAGCATCCGCTCCTTTATGCAATCCATCAGTATCACCTATTGTCTAATCAAAGAATGATCAGAACACTAGAGCAAGTTCCCCTCGAAAGGAAATAGAACGCGCCCAATGCGCTTTCACGAAAGTCGGTCACCGGTTCAGTAGTTCGAAACCAATCAAGACAAGATAGATCGTTTATTCCTGCTATTCTGAGTCTCTCTGGTTAGAGAACATAGAACAGAACCCACCGCCCAAAGGGGCTTGTTTCAAGCCGGTCACCGGTGGTAGTACATCTATTCACATCCTAACCAGAACACTCGTAATTTAAGATGACATTTCTTAATCATTAACACGAGTTAAGGAAGACTTTCTGGATTCCATACAGGAGGAAAACTGAACTAGCTTCCTTCTGAAAGTGCTATCCCTTATTCAAGTCAAGTGGTATCCCTTTCATCTTAGCAGGCTGTCTTTATAAATGTGCTTATTTCATTAATAGTAGCGGGTTACGGGGCGAAAGACCACTCGCTATAAGTGGCTTCCCTTCCTGGCTGGTATTAGAAAAGCGGCTTCACTTCTTCCTTCTTCAAGTGGCTTACGGGGCTATACCTAAACTCATCTTATAGCTCCCCAGCTTCTCGGGTGCCGGTCTGATCAATAAGGGTAGCGGGTCTGGTCTCCTATGTTGCATTCGTGACGGGGTATTATAAATAGTCGAAGGCTAGCTCAGGACAGCTGGAGGTTAGTTAACCAAATCAAAGTCCTTTTGCTTACAGGTTAGCGTGGGTACCGGATAAACACCACTACCTTTTGCTTGGGGTATAATACCACAGCTCATCGTCCGTGCATGCAGAAATTGATTTCACTCTTTGTCTAATTGATGGAATAAAGGAACTCGCATTCTTGCCGGACTCTCTCGTCTCCCTCCATGTAAGTGGGTATCCCTACTGTGCATGCCACGTTCTGTAGATGCCACTCGCCTGCAAAGGCTTGCTCCTATAGACGCCATTCGCTTGGGTAAGCCCCTGCCTGTGCTTCTCCTGCTGGCTCGGATGCTTCAGGTTATGGGAAAGAAAGAAAATCAATCGAAAAAACTGTAGCTTAGACCGAGCTGGTGGTGGGTCAGCTGAATCAATCCAATCAATTGCTTTCACTCGGTTTGGAAGGTTGCTGGGACACTAATAGGGACATTTGGGAATGTCGGACCTACTCGCGAAACAAAAGACGCACATCTGCTCGCTAGCTATATGAACGTCGTACAGGTGGCTGCTTGCTTTACTTCTTCTTACGATGCCTTCGCTGTATATGGTCCAGGTGCCTTTGCCTATAGTGCCTAAGTGTCTCTACCAGCAAGTTTATCCATTAGAAGCAGTAGCAGTTTCAGCTTTCGTTTGAGAGTCAACAGGAGTTGCAGCTGGAGAACCAGTGGAAGAGCATATGTCTGTATTGTATGTATTATTATATATGAAGTTCCGAAGGGGGTAGTGGTTCCAGTTTGAGTTTTAAAGCCATCCAGCAGTGATAGACCCAGCAGCACCAGACAACACTAGTTGATTCTGTTCCGGTTATAGTTGCAGAGTAATCTATCGTTCTAGTTGCCCAACAAGTTGATCCAGCAGTGGAGGTGGATACAACAACATACAGTAAGTAATCCCTTTCTTGTTATGCCCCGCCGAGGAAAACATCTACTATCCCATTCTATATGATTCCGCTATCCCCGAATCAAAAAATAAATTCTATCTCCTCCCTCACATGCATGAAAACTACTCACTACCTACGTTCAGGAATTGAAAGCATATATATTATATATCATATGATATAAGTATATATGAAGGAAGGCGGTGGCTTCAGAGATTGTATTTATTGGAATAATGCAGTCAAACTACTGGTAGAAGGCTCTTGAGGGGCGAATAACGTAGTGTCACCTGCTCCTGCTCTTCGGAGTTCGAGGGAGCAGGTGACACCCTTGCTCTACGCACGGGTTCATGTGGGATAAGTGGATGTAGGTCGAGTTTGTTTTAGTTGGCGGTTCAAGCCTATCGATGTATAGCCTAGTGAAGGGTTCTATGATGTCCCCATAGTTTAATTATCCCCCCGTAATGTCCGTCTAAAAATAACAGGAAATAATAAGGCCAAGGATATAATAAACACCTTAGAATATTTATAAACCAGTAACGAAGCGAATAAGTAAGTTTGCTTTTCTTTTCGTAGGCTCCTGATCGCTAATTCTTTATTTAAGCTTGACCTGCTGAGACTGGGGGTCCCAATCCATCTGGAAGGAAGGCATTAAGGAAGGAGCAGGTCATGTCTGCCCGCCCCTCCCTTATATATTGCGATACTATTTTCTTTCCTCAATCTAGCGAGGAAATGAAATCAATCAGTTTGGGGACATACGATCGAAGAATTGATCTCATTTTTACTTAAAGTAGGGGGGCCTCCTCAAGTAGAATTTATAACTTATACGCCATCTTTAAGTAGTTAATTTACCGCTTTGACAACGCTACCTTTCTGTACTGAATTTACCCACGATTGACGGGCGTGGTACGGCTGGTCTTGCTTGCTGGTATGGTTGGATGGGCAACGCCACCTCACCCATCGGATGGATGAGCGACTTCGTTCCTCGCCCTTTTTGGGTCGAGTCACTTAACGTACCTTTAACTAGTGAATTTACCATCCCGACAGGCCACGTTAAAGCAACTTGATTGTCATTATTTCTCAGGCATCAAACTCTACACTGTGATCCTAAAATAGGGAGAAAAATTGGATTTCCCTAATTTCACTGCGACACTTTTCGATGCTTTCTTTTCTGGTTCATAAATTGGTCTGGATGATCTGAACTGCGATTCAGTTTAGGAGGTAAAATCTTAATTTCCCTAATTTCACTGGGACATTGTTCGATGGTCAATTTATATCTATGAACCTGGCCTTATTTTTCGGTCCCATTGGTCGAGCTTGCTTTCGCATCCTATACAACTCCGAACACACATTATATTGGTACTACATAAAGTTTACAACTTTATATCTATATATATTAATATACTTCAAATCTAAATAGGGCTTTCTGTATACCCACATAACTTTATCCCCTCTGCCCCCGTCATTTTAAACAAAATAACTGAAAGGGGAACTGATCTAACTAGTTTGAGGATCAGGGACTAAACGTAGCCCAAACCCCATAGGCTGCGAAATGGCAACATAAGAAAGAAATATTCACGCTTCGACTTACTTAAATCAATAGGGAGGGAACAATTGATTATGTTGCTTTCATTTCAATTCAATATTCACGAACTTTGAAAGGCCAGCACTCAAGTGGTTCAGTTCCGCTCAGCTAGTTGACTCGAGCAAGCATTTAAGTCAATCTTGTATCTACAGGACCTATTAGTTTAGTGACGTAACAGGAGTGCCATGAGGACTAGGGGGGGAGGGAAAGCGGGGAGCAAGATCAAGTTCTGTCTTTCTTTGACATAAGTCATTGACCTTCTTATTCATTCTACAAGAATCAGCCGGAACCGTGGGGCAATCGCTGCCTTCCCTCCTTCCTTAGTGAGAACAGACAAAAAGAAGTGGCCTGCTCGCCCTCTCTTTCTCCCTCCCTATCGGTATGCCTCCCTCGACCTCCCTATCGTGCCTCTCCCTGGTTGGCCCTCTCCCGTACGACCGACCTCCCTCTCCATCCATGTGGCTGGTCCGATTATCGCTCGTATGATTCCCTATCTCCGGTAACCAACCAAACATAGAGAACCTGACCTACCTAAGAAGGGAGATAAACGAAGTGCTTTTCCTCGAGTCCTGCCTTCCTTTCTTCAGGCCGGAAAGGAATGATGAGACAAAGGGGTTGGAGACTAACATACATATTATTCCCTTCCTTCTAGTTTCGGTAGAGGGGGCCATTCAAGCCTTCTGAAATTGTAGGGGATATAGACTTAAGGACTAGACTTATATAAGACTTTCTTTTCTCATACTTTGGATGTGCTTGATTCAGGAAAAATATCATCTACAAGCAAGCAAGAGTGCCAAGGAAGGGGATGCTTGATCCATGTAATCTATCCAAAATAATTATCACGTGGTTCGGGGAGAGGGTCATGTTAATGGTCTGATTTGGGATCGACTAACGATGGATGTCTGTCTGTCGGAGTGAGCCGCTTGCTTGTGTGGGTTCGGGAAAGGGAGGGAAGTTCAATAACAACACACGACCTTCTCCAAAGCAAAGGCGGGAAGAGGGATTTCTTTTACGTGCGTGAAAAAGGTTGACCAATCGGACATCCATCACAGACGACGTCTTTTTGGTCGACTTTGAACTTTGAAGGCGTTCTTCCATCTGTGGTTTCACTTTCTAAATCACAACAGAAGGGATACGACAAAGGCATGGTTAGGGATTAGGCAAAGGCATTAGGGATCACATGGTTCGTTCCTTCAAGCGCCCTCTTAAACACCCTCCTCTCTCGACCGAGCTCGACTCGTTTCAAGTGCCCTCTTAAACTCTCTCAAGCGCTTATACTTTACTTGGCCCCCTAGACCAAGGACAGACTAGACTACCTTTATGATCGTGTATGCTATTTCAACCTTCCTTTCTGATCGTGTATGCTATTTCAACCTTCCTTTCTGATCGTGTATGCTATTCCTTGTTTGCCCTTTCGAAGCGTACTTCCCCTCGACCTCCTGCCGTTCATGACTCACATCTATATCCCTTATGACTCACATGCATGATTCTATCTCCCTTCAGTATGACTCACATGAAAACAACATGAATCCGAACAACAAGTGGAACATAATATAAGGGTCGGGGATGGACCACATAGCATAAGCATAGGAAACAACAAGTGGAGCCCCCTAGACTATATAAGATAAGGCACTCGCTCGTACTCCATTGAGAAGGGCCCATTAGAAAAAATGATAGCTTTTACCCTCTGGGAGGACCCCAGACTAATGAGCAGAGCCATTTTTCCGGATGAGTTACTCAAAAGAGGCATTAAGATACCCCGGGAGAGGCATTTCATATGATGATATACACAAGAGCCATTGCCCGAAAGAGAGAGACTATAAAGCCTGAGTTAGACAACTATTCGCACAAGAGTTGACAACACATTTAGGCTGGAGGGGACGTTAATGGCGGACAAAAGGGGGAACAAACAAAACAAAAGGGCTGTGAAGAGGCAGGTTTCAGAACAAGAGGAACCGGAAGAGGGAGGCAGAAACAAGACTGGATACTACTACTAGCTATATAGATAGATGGAGACTACTTTCTTTCCACAACTAGTCATGCAATGACGTGGACCGAAATGGAAGGTTGGTAGGCGGCAAGGAAAGAAAGAAGTACATGGGCATCTGTTTTGATTGATTTCTTACCCTTTCAATTTCTTTCTATTTGTCTAGATGATTGATTATGAGAGCCTAAAGCTTGTGTTATTACATATATAATGAGATCTCAATCCAATTGGAAGAAATAGAGCATCCATAAATACTATACAACCTGGTACCCGTTACATCAGGCTTGAGCGCTTGCTTGCCCCGAGATCTTACTTCTACCACTTATCCTATTGATCCATATTTTGATAGAGTCAGAAAAAGACCCTGAATTGCACTGCCTGCATCCCACTGTCCCTGGTCCTACCTGTACCCGTTCGATAGGCAGCCACAATGTTGTCCCTGGGCCTGCCTGCACGCATCCTTTCTCATTTCCACTTCGTGCGGGTTACCCTTCATGCTCAGGTAATACCTTTCACAACCCTGAGCTGAGGTGGGGAGCTCTGAGCCAACACACGAAAGGGCCTGCTCCTTCTTTGGCGCTGTCATACTCAGGCAGGTAAGGGACCATGACCCACAGGGACAGGAAGCAATAGTACATCCATACTTGCTCAAAGGCTTTTCAAATCCGCATTCTACCACCATGTTTTGGGCATTTTAGCCTACCTTTCGTCCCAATTTGGTATAATGGGTAATCCATATCTGTTTTTTTTCTCACTTTTMTTAGCTACACAAGATATRTTCTGGAAGACTGGACCGGAACCATATAGTGTATGTGGTTTCACTAGCCCTATAGTGTGGTTTTTTKTCATTATTAAAAAAGATASATTCTATTCTGGATCTGAGCRCAAAAAGMRTTATAACACAGATAAACGCATGCGGCGAACAAGTTGTCCCCGCAAGACAAWGTCTCTCGATWWAAATGCGYGCAAGGAAGGCCTTTAGGCTTTCCGGGACTCGTGTGGACGATTAAATATGTGTCTTATGTTAACTACTTTTCGCTACGGTTTTGTAAGTCATAAAAAGGATGATATGGGTGTCTTTTTGGTACACTTGAATTCTGTTTTGGTGTTTTCTCATAACATTTTTATTTTATTTCACCACCTCTTTTCCACAGCTAAATCCTCGTCTCGAGGGTTGAAGAGAACTAAAAGTTCTTACATACTTTTTTGCATGTGGTAGGCTTATCCTTACAAGATCTTTTCTCAACTCTTCTTTCTCTATTAGGGCGAAGACGAACAATTGTTGTGATTCAGGTGGCCAATTCTGATTCGGGGGGATAACCTACTGAGTCACATTTTCTAGTCGGAGTGGGGCGTTGTTGGTTGAGTCTAGAGAAATGACGTGAACTATTATCACACGTGTTTCCGGGTCTATCTCCTAGGGAGAGTATAGTGTGTAGAGGGTCTTCGTCTTGGTGTGCGCGACTGTACACAACGGAGGAGGGAAAACTCCTCATGAGTGGTATTTCGTTGGGCCAACTCTTATAGGGATTTTAGGCCTCTAAACATAAGATCTCTCTCGAGCGATCGAGGGCTCTTGTGGGTAGGAAGGATTCTTAATTCATACCCTATTCCCTATCGGAGTTCAGATAAATGAGTTAATACCTACTTCTATATCGGAGTTCATATCCACTTCCTTTTGTATCCTCGAAGCTTTCCATACCATAGGCTATATTTGTTCAACGATTGAGGTCTCAAAATTTTTGTTTTCTTTATTAAAATCAATGATTTAAGGCATTTCAGGTGATTCCCTCCTATCCTCTAGGGCAGGCAGCACTCAAAGATCTACTAGGATAAAGGCAGAAGGAAAGGTTGTTGGTTTGTTTGCCAGTTAGTTGAGTCTGGGTTTTGGAGCAGTTTCGTCTCCTATATGGGTTGTTGGTAAAAGAGAAGTAAAAAGTGGTTTTGAATCAAGGTTCGAGGGTCGGGATAGGAGCGTATGTATCAATGGCATACTTTTGCTATAAAAAATGGGTCACTTATTCTGCTAAACCAACTTTTAGCATAGGGAGATAACCCTGAGAACCACCACTATAAATAAGGATACTATAGGAATTAGATCAAGGTAGGTAGGATCTTTTCTCTTTCGGAATGAGGGAAGGTTTGTAAGTGTAATGAGGTATAGTATTTATAAAGTGTTAGTATTGGTATTATTATATATGTGATGAGGGTTTAGAAGTGTTATAGTTAAGAGAATAAGATATGTTTCTCCTTCAGAGTGATAAGTAGGTAGGTTAAATAGGAATAATAAGTCTTTCTCTTTCTTAGATAAGAATAGTAATTAGTAGATAAGAAGAGGAACTAGTTTGTATCTTTTGTTTATATAATATTTATAAAGTCTAAAGTAGAGGGAAAAGAAGTAGAGATAGTCTTTAGTATTTAGTCTTGCAATTAAGTAGAGAGTATTTAGTATTGATATTACTCAACTCAGTAAAGGATCAACCTCTTTAGTAAGGCTCTAACTATACGAGTTATCACCTCGTAACTACAGCTTCCACTATAGATAGGAATAAGATTTTCAAACTCCTACAACCATTAAGTGTTCTTATAGAACAACCATTAAGTATTCTTATAGAATGCCTAGAACAGAAAGGATTTTTTATAAACCATAGGTCCTGCTAAAGGGATTGTTTAAGAAGTAGAGCTTAGGGTCTAGGTGTTTATCCACATTAGGTCCTGTTGCCGTAAGTGAGATCACATGGGTGGGGACCACACCCTATGATTCTCTTTTCACATTACGAGGGCCCCTCAGAATATTTGCACATTTGGAGAGATGGATGGAGCCCACTTAGAATGTGATGGAAGGAACTGATGAACTTAGAGAAATGTCATGGGAGGGACTGATGATCGGACATGGGCACCCACCACCCAATTGTATTGGTACTAACCCTCACTTTATACCCTTTATTAGAGGAGCTTGTATCGTGAATTTCTCTATCAGCTGAATAGACTCAATTCAGATCCCTTGAGATTGCATTTTGTACACCTTCTTGTACGTTCCGGATTAGATCAATCTTTATGATATGACCATATTATATTATCTACTTCAATGGCACCTACACCTAGTCTTATGTACATTATTAAATATGGAGGGAGTGGATAGCAATTACCATGACCAATTACCATGATCAAGAAGACACTATACAGGATAGTTTCCCCTAGAAAAGGGGTTCCCTACTCACCCATACATTCACTCGCCTAATTATCCATGTTCTACAGGTCGCAGGAGGAGACTCAACCCATAATTTTTCTTTTTGATTGCTTGTAGAGCAGCTGCTGGTATTCCTACCTAAGGCCTTTCAAAGTGTTAAATGTAAGCCTCAGCTGTTACAAATCATCATGACATTTTCCCTTACCCCGGAATCCGCAGGCAGGTGGTGGAATCGAATGGATGGTGTAGGCCGGACGAACTCAACTCTCAACTACTGGCCTTTTCTTCTATATTGATAGACTTACTTTCAACGCCTTTTCTTCTCTCTTTATAGCTAGACTTTAGAGCAGGGCCCAAACAAACCCCTTTATGTGCTACTTGCCCGATGATGAGTTCCATTGTTACTCTCCCTGTACCTACTACTCTGCCCCCCTGTACTTTTTACGACATTTTGCATCCATTGCACGCACGAAGAAGGGATCTATCTATGCAGCGACAGCGGGATCCTACCATAGATCCCTACTGGTTCTACCAGTGGTCGGACAACACGTTTGACCGTAGCCTCCACGGGGCCACGTGAACTCACCCTGGGTAAGCTTCTCTCCTCGAACTTTCGAAAGGAAAGCGATGTAACAGCCAGAGGATTTTCGTTTTTCCTTGTATGTACCTTCATAACCCGGGTAGGTGAGACCAATAAGTTTTTATTTTGACTTGTCTCAGGGTAAGAAGGCGAATGAGACTTATCCTGGAGGTTTCTCTTTTTCGCTGCATCTCTGGTATTCTAACTATGATATGAAGAGTTGGCAAGTTGTCATGATATGAAGAGTGCTATGAGATTAAGAGCAGGATCTCTTGTAGATGTGGACAACATTAGAGAATAGTAGATATTCCATGATGTTATCACAATGCAGTTGGTTCCATGCCATGATTCACGAGTTGATTAGCCATGATTAGCAGCCATTCGTTGTTCATCGAGATCACATGAAAAGTTCAACATGCACGTAAGAATTCATACGTATTTGGTCTTGTCGTGTTGGGCATTACGTATGGATGTGTAAAGCGACGGGCTCACGGACACCTCAGCGTTAAACATTTCTCAATCTATGTTCCTTGCTTACTTGGTCTGATCTTGATGGATGTGAAGTGGTGCAGAACTGGTGGAAGGGTCATCCATATCAATTTTTTAGTGCTTGGTTTATATTGCTACCCTACTTATTACTTCCTTATATTACGATGCGAGTCAGATCAGGTGAGATCTTTCCCAACCAACAACTAATTATATTTATATTGATTTGACTGCTGGAAGAAGATTGACTTGATCTTAACCTGCCCGTAGTTGAGCTCCAAATAATTACTTTTAACCACCCGGGCATGGTATCAATCCGAAACCTATCATCGGAATACGGGTATTCAAGCTACCACCTCCACCTGCATGCAAGGGATATTGGAGTTTTGACACCGCCACCCGAAAGGGGTATTTACCGCTGGAGAAGACCCAAAGTCGGACTACCCGTGTATTCATTTGAAGAGTAGCCTATTACGAGCCAAGGAGCAGCTTCTCTCTCCCTACCGAAACCTAGCACACAACATATCCAGCCTCCCCATCTCACATGGATGCCCCAGGCTCCTTCCAAAACATATCTAAGAGCACCATCCACCATAGGGCCCTACATTACCCAACTTCGTGTCCGCTACATTCAAGCATCATACCTATCTCTCCTGACGAACCCCTAGTCCGTGACCACTCCGCTGCTTGTCCAATATGGTAGGTGATCAACGCCAACTCGTACTATGTAACAGATGGAGATGATAATTGTATGACACTTTGACCGACTGACCTACTCAGTACACCTTCACCAATTACAGCAACCGACCCACCAACAAGGCAGGTGTTGCGTGCTTGACCGATATCACATATTATCTCTTGCCCACATTAGAAGAGTAGCTGGATCCAATAGCAGCTGGCCTCACTTCACTGTACTAGCATCTGACATATTGATTCTTTCATTGGCTTGGCACTTCACATTAGACTTTGCTTGTTCACTTGACTTCATTGTACTACTAAGCTAGATCACTCCACATTGATCCTCTACACATCCTTGGCATAAGATACATTTGACTATCACCAGTGTCAGCACCCCACTGCCTCACAGCCAAGGTCACCAACTTCAATTCAATTGACTCAACAACACTTCTTTTATTAAGTTTAGGAAGATATGAAGTATGCGAAAAAGAACTACAAGGAGATATAGTTAGTATTGATTACTTATATTCTTACTCGTTATAGATAAGTATGTTTAGGATCTATGCTCCTGGAATAGAAGTCAACTTTAGAGAGCAAAAACTCACAATTAAACCATGCCCCACTATCCTCACACTAAAGCCTTAGAAAGACCCCTTTAACCTCACATTTTATATAGTCAAGGGCAACCCAACAGAGACCAAATCAGATATCTATAGGAAAGAAACCACAAACACCACAGCCCATTATCTCATCCCTTAGCTTCTCCTTCAGACTAGGATATGCTTATTTACAAAAGGTAGGAGGTGCTACACCCATTGCTGGGATAACCAGACCCTCTATACTAGAAGACCCAGAACCCATGTTGCTTCGGAGTGATGAGTTGTTTATCCTCAGAGGGGCTAATCTCTTTCTTTCAAATAGGGAGGAATATGCTTCTCCTCCATAGTAGGGTTAGTCTTTGTTCACCTTCATAGCGATGTTGCTCCTCCCCAGTGGCTTAGCTTTTAGAAGAGGAAGAATCTTACCTTTATAGTATGTTATAGTTGGTAGAAATAAATAAGGGACTATCTCATATATATAATTAGTTAGGAGTTACTAAGTTATAAGTATTTTAAAATAGATTTTAGGAAATAGAAAGGAGGAATAGGAAAGTATATATTAAGTAGCTCCTGTATCAAATACTCTTTAGCTAACTCTCATTTCTCTATGCTTAGGTCTTTTGGTACTAGAATTTATTTATGCTTAGTTAGTAAATACTTAGGACTCTTTATGCATAGGAAAGACTTAGGACATAATCAATATCTTTATTTTAAGCTAGCTATAAGAGATAACTCCTTATTAGATCCTTATATGTCAGTAGGAAGTCAGCCAGGTAAAGAGACAGGAATAAGATCAAGATACCTAACACCTTTTACTCAAGTCTAACAATGCTTTAACTCAAGGTAACCATCAAGATAGAATATATTAACCCTCTATTAGCTCTTCAATACTATGATTAACTCCTCATACTACCAGACATCTAGTATTCTATATCTATAAGTTACATTAAGTCTTGTTATAGAACTATAGCTCCTGTAGTATGTATTGTTTTATAATATGTATTGCTGTAGTGGGAAGATGTTCAGTATCAAAAGGACATCATCTTGGAAATAGATACTTTATTTATCACTTTTATTTCTTCACTTAAACAAACAATCTTAATATTAGAATTACTTATTTCTTTATATTTGATAGTTTTAAGTTTCTCTTTCTTTTTTATTTTATAGATAGGAAATGTGAAGTAATGTTATTATACGACACACCCTACTTACTTTTCATGTGATACGATGTGATAGATGTTGATTCTTAATGCGATGATACAATAAATGTGAAAGATGTTTCTAAATGCGATGATACCAATGTTATAGATTTTTCATGCTCAATGTGATAGAGAATAGTTTATTCATGCTGGATAAATGCTTGTTTATAGGTAAAGTTCATTATGTACTAATAAATGGTAACTACTTCGGTGGTCTCTCTGTTGTAATTGTAATAGACTTATGTTTCATGTTATAGGAATAGAATGATGTTGATGCTATCTTGATCCTTGATGCTATATATCCAAGCTATATCTAATTCTTATAATCGGTATATCCAAGCTATATCTAATTCTTATCGGTTGTTATTGCTATGACATACATAATTCTTATGGTTGTTGTTGATGCTATGATAATGATAATACTAATGGATCTTATTGTTGTTCTTGATAGTTCATGGTTCTTCCCTTTCCGACTTGCTGCTATCCAACTCTCATCAAACATAATAAGGTAAAGGGTGTCTGTCCCGTACAAGCAATGAGAACATAGAGTCTATGTGGTCCCCCGTCCCCACTGGTTAACCCCCGTCCCTTCGATCTAAGCTACTAATGAATAATGCATCGTATAAGAACATTCGCTATACATTCTCCCTTTAGATGTGGAGTGACTTACAATACGAAATTACCTTGATCATTCGAACATCAATTCTAAGAGTGCATCGTATAATAAGTGAAACTCTCATTTCTATATATGAAACTTATAAGGAATGTAAGATTAGAGCATTCATGAGGAACGTCATGAAACATGCTAAGTTCTGTATTTACTACTGAGCAAGCTGATTCAGAGATAGTTCCTAGTGACTGATCAGCTTATGATTTCCTTTGATCACAATGACCCACAGATATGTATGGAAATCCTGCATGACTCTGCTCTTCCTCATAGCTTCTTTCCTCTGAAACCCACCTGCAACTTCTTATGTTCTCTCTCCTCCCTGACCTGTATAATCTCTAGATGAAATTCCTTCTCCACTTATCAAGATCTTGAATCACAATCCTTTTTCATCCAACCCTCTCATCAATACTTGGATGAGATCTCTTCACCCAACCAGTGACATCTCCTCACTCTAGTGTAAGCAAAAGTCATTCTTTTCTCCTACACTCCTCACACTAGAAAAATTCCTTCTTTGATATCCTTAACATTGTTCTCTCACCAAAGTGACTTCCTCTCAAATTCATGACTGTTTCGAATCCATCAACACAATTCTCTCACAAGTGTATCTCACACAAGTGTCTTCATCCTTCTCCCTATCCTTTCTCTTATAATCAATAACTACAATATATTTCTAATATTCAAAGATATCTATGGTTAAGATTACTTCTCACACTCACTTAAGATTTAGATTACATGTTCCTTAAATAACTCAATTCACTTAAATAAATAATTTTTTTCTTTAATTAATTCCTTTTAACTAAAGTAAACTCAAGACTAGAAGATTCTTTGATGAATTCCTCATGATAGACACATGCCAATGTGGAAGTATTTGTCTGATGATATCAAAAGAAACAACACTCCCTCTTAGCGAGGAAGGTACTTCTCCCACCTAGAATTTGCTCTATCTTCGCTACCATATCTGCTACCATGCCTTCTCTCCAATACACCTGATTGGTTGCTCCCTGTGACACAGAAGCTATCCCTGTTGTGATGGTCTAACCTATCTCTAAAGAATCACTATCGCTAAGCATGCTCTTATATGTCTCCTGCTTCTGAGCATTCTGCATAGTCATATCGTACCATGACTCCTTCTTGAATTGACTTAGAAGGTTTTTCCTTCACACCTAAACCTAAATGTTGACTCCCTCTTAGCTTCTCAACCTTTGGAGCTACCTGCTCCCTGTTCTCTATCACTATGTTGTTGGCAATTTCTCTCATAGGCTTCCCCTTTAGCCTATACAGGTTTCTCTCTCTAACTCCAAATACAATTGCTTTGTCTGAGTTAGATCCTTTGGGCATGATAATCTCCTTTCCATCCTAGAACGTTATGTCAAATCCATTCTTCTCAATCACTGATACTAAGTTCACACTCCTCTTGAGTTATGGCACCCATAACACATCCTACACTCTCAATGTGCCTCTTGACTCCATCTGGAATGGCACTGTTCCAAATCCCTTCACTGCATGCTTGGTCCCCATACCAAATTCCACATGAATATCTAAGTCAGACTCTATGAAGCTCTCAAACACCTCTCATGCTCCTATCATATGACATGTGGCTCCATTATCTATCAACCATGCACCATCTGATATAATGCCCAAGGAAGTATGGGAAATAATTAACAACTTTGTTTTTTCAAACTTCTTGTAAAACTCATCCAATTGAGTATTTTTCGATGCAACTACCCTTGAATGCATTTCATTTCCCCCCTTCTTCTTGTGCGAACATTTCCCTGCATAATGTCCAAACTTGTGACATGCAAAGAACTTGACTTTGCTCCAGTCCTTCTTCTTCTTACCATCTTGAGCGATCAACTCTCCACTGGAAATGTTCCTGAAATTTTCATTCCTTGCTTGGATATCAATGATCTGAAAATCTTTAGACACCACTTATTGCTGAAAATATATACATGTAGTTCCTGCAGTTCCTTTCATAAACAATTAATATGCTTATCTTCATCCCAAAATACTCAAAAATACCATGTAAATGGACCAAATATGTCAATATTGGGGATGCTCTGAAAATTCACTACTCAAATGAAAAAACAAAGTTCATAATTGAAATCCTTGTGAAATTCTAAAACTTTTGACTGTAAAGTTGACCACTTTCCAAACTAGCTCAATTTTCTGTCTCCTAGCACACAAAACAATGCATTAAATACTCATAAATGACATATTGAGTAGAAAGTTAAAAAAAAAGACCCAAATCACAAAATATGCCTCATATTCAGGATCCTTGTGAAAAATCATGTAGAATCGATATAAGACACTTGAAATTCCATCAATGTACCATTTGGCACGCTTTACAGTGCAACACCAAACTTGGCTTGTACCTACACGTACTTCCGTACAGTATCGAAATACATGCCCTATCCTTGCCTTGAACACCATGCAATCTCATAATTTTTGCCTCAGGATGTGTTTTGGCCTTGGGATTCATGCCCAATATATAGGCTCAGTCCTAACCCCCATATCTGTAACAATTGGCAATTGATTACTATTTTTGGTGGGAATCCCACTAAACATGGGGTTGTTGCTGTAGTGGTTAGAACCACCCACTATTATAGTGGAGGTTTGGGGTTCAATCCTCCATATGGCATATA
>ML785209.1:347090-366818 GCA_009831015.1 Picea engelmannii | reverse complement strand
GATATTGGATCTCAAGCAAACCTTATATCTGAAGACACTGTTAAGAAATTAAAATTGGAAACAATTCCACATCCTAAGCCATACCCTCTTGGTTGGATATGTGATAATGCTAAATTACAAGTGACAAGAAGGTGTAAACTTAGTTTTGTTATCACTGCAAATTTTATTGATGAGGTAGAGCTTGATGTTATTCCTTTGGATATCTATGGTATTGTGTTGGCAAGCCCATATTTATATGATAGGAAAGCTATTTTTCATTGTCATGAGAATACGTACCACTTGTTTAAGAATGGAGTTGAGTACATTGTTAGAGCCCTGTTATCCCCGATATCTAGCCTGATAACTAGGAGATCATGCCTCAAGGCCCACAGGTCCTAGACATGGAGTACCGAGAGCACGATTGACTTGAGCATGGCCCTGGAGGGCCCATCTCTCTTCTTCTTCGCCAGATTTGTCCTGTCAGCAGCAATAGCTTCCATCACCACCGGCTTGGGCTTGCATCAGAGAGGACTCTTGCTCGATGAGGTAATTGGTCTGAGGTATCATGGTATGTGTCATATTTGATCGTTATAACCTTCTTATATATGCATTTGGTTCCTTTCATTTCTGATGACTGCTTGGATCTTACACTAATCCACTTGACCACTGTTGGGGTGATTGATGGAGTGACTTAGCAAGTTGATATTCATGGGTTTTGGTTTGCCACCAAGGGGGATTTGCAGAGCCATCGTCCGCTCCCACCATTTTATCATATTTACATCTTATACCCCACACATCCACCCCATTCCTCTAGTCCGACCATTAGGATGACCTTTTAGGGTTACACTTTGTCTTGTGGGAACAAGCGTCTAAAGGCCCAGGGGGTAAAAGCAGCTGGTAAAAGATAAAATCCATAGGAAATAAAACCTAGAGATGCTTCGCCCAGGGAATCCCCGAGAAGGCAATAAAAATACTCTCAATAAGAAACTAAAGGGACCCTAATAAAATAACAAAACAAGATCTAACCAAGAGGATGGGAGGTCTCATCACGAGCCGACCCATTATGTTCATAGGTATCCAACAGTATGACATTGCCATCATCTGGTCACCACGCCATCATATGGTATCCAGCAGTATGAAGCTCCAACTCCCTAATTCTTTGGCTACAACCAGAAGGAGGATACAACCCCCTATGTTCTTCGTCTACAACTGGAAGGTGGCTACAATCACTTGTCCTTGCCCTGTCCAACCGCTCGGACGTAGAAGTAGAATGATGGAACCATGGTCACACTATCATTGTGAGATATATTGTTTTAAACATGTACCAATCAACCTATAATCAACCTATAACAACCTATACCAATAACCTATTCCAACATGTACCATACATCAACCTGTACCATAAACAAATGCATCAACCATGCACCAAACCTGTACAAATAACTTGTCACAATAACCTATCCAAACAACCTGTAATCAACTTGTACCATAAACAAGTTCATCAACCATGTACCAACCTATACCTCAACCTGTACCATCAACGAGTGCATCAACCATGCACCAAATATGTACCAATAATGCATCAAATACTCATAAACTATGATTCATCAAGATGTACCAAAATCATCAACTATATACCTCATGTATGTGCCAACTCATCAACTACTTGTTTCAACCATGTACCCAATGTGTACCTCAACCAAAATCCCTAATCAATTCCGTCATCCAAATCTGATTTGTAACTCTGTAATATACCTGGTGTATATGATCACATACTTGCAAAACTTACTTAATTTTACCAACAAGAGACTAGCATTTTCATCAAACTTTACTTTAGTCTCACATGAATAATATTGGATTAGTCAACAACCCTAACTTGCAATAATTATAAATATGTATCTGTAATGAATAAAGATCTGAAAAATGGTACAGAATGTTCTTCAGTGTCTTTTATGCAATTCCTCCAGGTTCCATTACTTGGATCCTCTTAGAATAGGAGTTATAGAAAAAATGGCATACCTTATTGAATTTTGGCTTATTCTATAGAGCGAACTTGTAGAGCGTGCCCCACACGAAATAATTGTTGTATGGATTTGAAAATTTTACACAGAATACTACAGACTGTACTCTAACCAATACATTTGGAATTATTAAATTTTGATTCTTTATGAAGAAGTTATGACGTTTTTACCCGAAACACATGTTTTAGATTAGTTTCAAGACTAGCCACAACTCTTTTTTCCACTGAGTGTAACTCCAAAAATACAATGACCCATAAGATGAAATTTGTATCACAGATACTTGGATATGTTTCCTCAATGGATGCCCAATGTCGTGGTCTGAGTCATTCTATACAAAAAATTATTGCGAAAATGGTGAGATGGCCTGTAAATAACATACCTTAGAAAGCATCATCAAAAGAATTTATCCTCCCTTGAATTTCGGCCCTCTTTACTTCATATTCCCTCTGAAATTCAGCTATCCATATAGAATAGTATTTCCTACAAATATATCAAAACTAATACCATTATCCATCAAACAAACTTGGGTCCATTACCCAAATCTTTGTTCTACCGGAATTTTCTACTGGACTTTCTTCAAGGGTTGACATCAATGAAAACCAACCCAATTAATCAACACCCCCAAACAAATAACCATCCTTTTGTCATATAAAAGGAGGTATTGGGGTCTCATTCCACAACCAAGCATTAGAACGATGAAACTCTTCCCAATTTCCATTCCCTTCTTTTCCCAAGCATTTGCAACCTTTTGTGAGTTATTGCTTCAACATTCCCACTTCATCCCCTTTTCTTCCATTCAATCCATTCCCTTTCCTTGAGGTGATTAGTATATTGTGAGAAGAGGCTTATTTAAGGTTCACTTGGAGCATTGTAAAGAGGAGCCTGGATCAGGTTCACGGAATGGTGGTTGACAAGGATTTTAAGTTTCAGTCTTTGTTTAATGAATACAAGAATCTATTTTCCCTGTCCCAAATGATGATGTTTTATGTCTTTTATTTGATTTATACATAACATTTGATATCTAACCCTAATTTATGAATAGAAATAACATGCTTGTAGCCTTTTTTTCCTAGTCTTGGATGTAGGTCAGCTTTGGGAGGAGACTTGCAATCTTTGAAGCTACAGAGCTTGAGGAGATCATCACCAGACATTGGATAAAAGGTACAGTTACCGATCTTATCTTCTAATGATTTATGTTCATTTATTTTGGCATGTTTGCCAAAATAAATGTGTAGAAACTATATTGACTTTTAGGAGGTCATTTTCTATGTCTATATCCTAAACCCTAGTATAGTTATAGGGGGATTTTCCCTCTAGCAATAATGAAAAGTGTATGTTTTTTATATTTTCAATATAAAGAAATGAAAATGCAAGGAATGAACAACATATTTATATATAGACCCTACTATAATAAAAAAGAGACAAACCAAGCAGGATATCAAGAAGCAAACACCCAGCCCAAGATGCAATGAAAACCAATGAAAAATATGGTGAGAAAGAAAAATTGCATGAACATTCAACCAAAGAAAAGTTTCCTATCACTCTCAAGGAACTTAACAGTTATGATAGAGACCCAATAATACTTAGCAACCATCAAAATTCACCCAACAAACACCAAACTCAACAATCAAGCAAAAAATATTGATGTATACGATTGTGTAAGAAAAAACAACGTATGTACACTCCCTATAGAATGACAGCTCATGTATGTATGCGTCTGTCAAAGGAAAAACCACATATATGTATTAAACACTACCAGGTTAAGGATAAGGTGATCTAGATGGATCTCGACGGCCATCCACTTTTTCCACTGAATCACCATTTTGAGCCTGTGGTTTTGATAAACCATGATATTCACCATTTTGATGGGGAATGGAATGTAATTTCATCTTCATTTGTTAATTACAAACATCATGTAATGATTTCCTAGTGGTATTATGTACATGCCTACAACATAGTTTTAATGCATCGGATCCCATTAGAAATCCGTTGTTAAGCGCACTAAGGCTAGAGTAGTACTAGGATGGGTGACCACCCGGGAAGTCCTAGAGTTTTACATGCCTATGGCATTTTATAAACTTGGTCCAATTTATCCCACATGCATGATGGGAATTGTTCTCCTCTCACTCTCTCATATATAATTGAGGTGAAGGAGGCCCTTTAAGCATGCAATGGAGTGTGATGTAAAGCTTCTTGTGAATGAAGCGTAACCAACATCTCTTTATTTTTAGAGATAATCCACCCCATTTTAGCAGTTTGTGTTCTACAATGTTTTCCTATCTTATTTAGTAATAGAATTTGGGTTTCACTGGATTTTTGTGTTCTCTTCTATATTTTTGTGTATTTCATTGTTAGATCTCAATTATATTTTGTCCTTCGTGTTGTTCTGAAAATAATTCGGATCATAAGGCTAATAAACTCAGACTCAAAATGAAAATAGATTGTCAAGCAATCTTACGACAAGGAAACTCAGGCTAACCGAGAGAAATCAAAGGAGAAAAACACTCCAAACCCCAAAAAGAATATTTAAACCCCAGTATGGTCACCAATTCTATTATGAGGAAAATCACTCTATGGCATGGGGTAAACCACAACAAACATAATGACTACGGAAATCAACTCTAGTCTCAAGTATGCTATACAAACACAGATGCTAACAATACAAGATAAAGATCCTAGCTCATCTGTATGTTCAAAGAAGACCATCGTTGAGCACTCGACTCAAAGCTATATACCTGCAACTTGTCCTCAACAACCAAGATATACAAGCATATGGTGATAATATATAAAGTTAGCACATATAATAACATAATCCATCAATATTCATAACAAATATGCCCATGGAATAACAATTCAAGTATTTGCAAGACATTAATTGGACGAGAAAAGAGAATTTCAATGAAAATATGATGGAAGAAAGTGTATAAATGAAAACATTCTATGTTGACACGTCTCAGAACTGAGAAACTAAGTCCCTTCTAGCTAGTCCTCCACCAAAGGAAATCTCATATAAGAGAGACAATGAGGTTCTCCATCAAAGAGGGAAGATCTTGGGGGTTGAACAATGTGCTCAGACTTAAAAGGACAAAGGGATGCAGACTCAATAATAAGTGAATGATTTCTCCAAAGTAACTTTTCTTTCAAAAGTTGAATTCTTCTCCTCTTACAACAGTTTGGATATGGCCCATTTATAGCCTTCAAATGGAACTCAAGGGCTGATTAGGACATTTCCAGTATATGGAAGGTCAAGGATCATGGAGCTTGTAACATGGCATGGAAATCTGACACATTTTTTAATTTTTGGGCACAAATATCGATGTACGCAAGATGTAATGGTGAAACCTGCATATACACATGGTGTATAACTGATAGGGCTCATATATGTGGAAAATATGAATTTTATCTCTAGGAAGTGCAAAAGGGGACTTCAAGTCTACATAGGGAAATGGAAAAGGCCTTCTGAGCAAGTTGCATGGGGTGAGACAAATCTTGCTATAATAGATGTTCAACTGCTTTATTCTATTTTTCGCTCTTCATGTTGTTGTTATGTTGTTCTTATATTTGTGGAATGTCATGTTTTCATCCATATTTTGTGCTTTATTCTCTCGCTCTCTTGCTTTATTCTTATGTTTGTGCGTTATCTTCCTCCTGTGCGCTTTCTTACTTCTGTGCACTTTATTCCTTTTGTGCACTTTCTTTCCTTCTGTGCACTTTCTTTATACTAAGGTTTTTTCACACAACCTGTATCCAAAACTCCTTTTCTAACTACCAAACTACTTCTGATCAGAGTTAAGACAAAGGTGTAGTCTTGAAGGATTGAGGACAGATTCCTTTGAAGACTTATAGAGAAGGGTTTAAAGTTTCTACATGATATGTATATACCTAATAATGTTGTTACAATAGTCCATAACTATTGGGATATCTAAGGTGGGTGTCTCTACATTGAGTGAAATAAATAAAACACTTTAATTTTATAGGTATTGGCCCTAGTGGGGCTATCATTTTGGTATTAGAGAGAAAACTTGATGCTTTGGGATTGAAGTTTTCTCTTCAGGAATGCAATCAAATTAGTAAATTGGGAGCATTGCAGCAGTTCAGATTCAAGGGAATCTGACAGAACAGAGGAATTGAGTTGATGAGGAAAAGGCAGAGACATTGAGAAATGACTATGGAAGACAATATCATGAATACATCTTGCAGGTATTGTTGATGTTTTAATGATTCTGGTTATGAATTAATCGTGTTGCATACTAAAGAGGATATTGCATGATATAGCCAGCAAAGATTGAAATACTCATTGGAGGAAAGAATCAGATACCTATCATTGTATTTGATTTCAGAAATTGTGGATGAAGGTAGAGGATTGAGAGAGCTAGTTTGTTCTTGAAAAGAAGAGTTTCTCTTATAGAGGAATGCAAGATAGATGTGATTTTGGAAAAATATTGATTCCAAGGAGTGAATCAAAAGGAGATATGCTTGGAAGGAAATGATCTTGGCACAGATCTTGATATAACATTTTTTATGCTAACTCTGGTATAAAAGAATTTGTGTTTGCAGGTTGAAGAAGACAAGAAGAAATGTAGCAGAGAAGGATGGATAGCAACCATTGCAGCGGTGAAGTTGTGACAGCAAAAGAGGGAGTATACAAATCTCTCAAGTGAGGAAAATTGTGACATAACCCCAACAACAAATTACAATGTTGAAGAAGAATACGATAGTATAGTTCTCAAAGGAAGAGGTGAGAAGTTGAAGATGAAAAATCCAAATAGCTTTGAAATTTGATGAGCAAGAGTTCTCAAGAGAGGTTCTACTATAGAGAACCAAGAGAATACAAAGAGGATGACTTAGTACTGCTGACAAGTTGTAGACTTGTTATAGATATGGGAAAGGATTATTTCATCTCACAAGTGGATAAGAAAAATACATAGAAGGAGGTAAGGACAACTACTGATAGTCACCTTAAGGGTTCAGAGAGAAGTCACAATCATGTGGACATAAATGTCAAGGAAGTTGGCATAAGGAAGATGAGTGATGATAAATTTGAAAAGGAAATGGTTGAGATGAGAGTACATCTTAATGTATTAATGGAGTTTCTACTGAAGTATGAGGAGAACCAGAGATATGGATGGAAAATGAGGAAGAAGAAGGTGAGATGGAATGCATTGCAAATGAATCTAAGTCAAATGATGTATTCCAGGTTGAAAGAGGAACTCATAGCATCTCCGTATGAGATGGAAGTTTACATATATGAAATTGAAAGAGTATTCTTTGATGAACAAGAAGCTAGAGATGTTGAGGAAAGATTTATTGACAGTCTTACGAACTATTAGACTAGTTTAGATCAGCATGGAGATGTGGTGACTGAGGCATCAAATGAGGAGCCTTACATTTTTTTATCTTGACACTTTGTGTATAATTGTATATTTTGCAGGTGATGACAAGAAATTGGATGATGTGCTTATGCATGTTAATCAATAAATGAGACTCCTAGAAGAGATGTCTAAGATGGAGAGATTTTTAATTGAGCATGTGTTTATTGATCTTGAAGATGGTGAATTTGGAAAGGAAGCTTTCATAATAGAGGAATTTGATGCTTGAATTTACGAGAATTTGTGTGTAGATGCAGGTGATGGAAAACCATCTAGAACTACCATAAAGATGAAGGGAAACAACAGGGTGTCTTCTCAAGACCTTGAAGAAGGACATATCTTGAATTTTGTTCTAAAGGAAAATGAGGCATCATAAGATCACATAGGTTATGCGAGTATACAATATGAAGAGTTACTTCATGAAGACATGTTCAAAGAGGTTACAACCATTGGAAGGTCTAATCACAGTTTTATGCCAAAGGAAGGAAGTACAAAAACAAAAAGTACAGAAGAAGGGATAGAGATTTTGGAGGAGTGGGTAGCAGAAGACTTAAGAGATGAATATTTCATGGAGGTTACAAATACAAATCAATATGGTTTTGTTGGATTATATGAAGAGTTGAATTTTTTGGAGAAAAGGATAGTAAGCCAAAGACTGCATATTCAGGATGTAAATTTAGAACTGGAGGAAGAGGACATTATCTTCAAAGACAATGAGGAGAAAGTTGCAAAGAATAATAGGAATCAAATGTTATATAAGATTCTTATAACTCTTATGAAGAAACAAGATATGCAAGAGCAAAGGAGATTCACATAGATGATTTTAGGAGCTAAATTTCGCAAATGGGCTAATTTTCCATGGTTTTTCCCAAAACAAGATTCGCCAATTTATATTTTTTCTAAAACTTATTCGCCCAAATTCCACAGAATAAAATTATTTTACCTTAAAAATCACCAAAACTTTATAGAAAGTATACAAAATCCTTAGAAATTTGAATATTATTACAAAGCTATCGCTAAACATTTTACATTTTTCATATTAAAGAATAGTAAGATTAGCCCATGTTTCTATATTTTAATATAAATTTTCATCCTTAAAATCATCCCTGAAGGAGAAGTGACAGAAATGAAATTCAACCAAGGATAGAATTGGATAAGGAAATTGATGTATTGTGGATGTTGATGAGGAAAATTACCAACATAATATACAACAGAAAAGGGAGGACAACCAACAACAGAGTTCAACTTACTAAAATATTTTTCATAAACAAAGAAAGTGGGAAACAACACCATAAATTTTGGAATCCTGGAGAATTGGGAGCAACCATTGTTGAAAAACAACAAGGTAGCAAAGCAGCTAGACAACTACAACATAAGGTTTGGGATCCATGTGGACTTCAACAAAGGAAATCATGATCAAGAGATCATGAAAAATTTTGTTCCTTGGGAGTCTGATACATGAGCATTTTACCTCCTAAATTCAATCACATTTGACTAGGCCTAAGGGGTCTTGAGTTTACTAAGGGAGTGGGTTCCCTAATGTGTATTTTGTTGAAGTTTCCTATGGGTTGTGGATATTTTTGTAAGGATTTATGTAACATGTAATTTAATCTTCTTTATTAAGTAGATGATGAGAAATTCTCAGAATGAAGAGGTCTAGAGAGACCTTAGGATAAGAAGAGGCTTATTTAAGATTTTATGGATCTAAATATCATAGGGATTTGATTGAGAGATCCTAGGGATTGTTGGCTGAGATATTTGTGGATCTGAAATAGATTATTTTCAGAATCCTTTTCTTTTATAAATTGTAAGCCATGAGGCCTAAGGGATCGAATATGATGGGTGTGTAAGTGAGGATTGGGTGTGTATAAAAGGCCAGTGTGGTCAAAATATCAGTCATTGGACAAATACATGTAGATCAGGTCTGTGAGGTAGAAATGTTCTTTGTAAAAGTATATGTACATAATTGAAATGATGACAGTATGTTTTGAGTGATTGGAAATCTTATTGTGTAAACCTGTACTCTTAGGAATAACTGTGTTATGATATATACTGATGGTAAGATTTCCCATAAATTGTATGTAAATCCATAGTTTGAGTGCGTAACCTATAGAAGGGTTTGTATGTTTGGTGCAGGTCTCAGATATTGAAATATGACTAAGTCTGAGTTAGACTTGAAATCAAAATGGGATTTCATGAATGATCATTGATCACTCTAGGATCAATGGTCCAAAATATCTATGAAATGACATGCTCAGAAGAGTGTGAACTTTCAAGATCCAATTGATTGTGAAGATAGGCTACATTAAGCGTCAGATCAATCAAGTGAATAAAACCGAACCGTTGGATCAGAATTAGTACCAGTGTTGGGAGGAAGATTAAACATGAGTTGTCATATTTTTGGTTGAACCCAATCAACGATATAGATCCATGCTCACAATTTAAGTTTCGCAGGGATTAGTTATAATGTAGATTTGTGAAAAAAAAGGCACTGGGTTTCAGTGGAGCCACGTGTCACAATTGTGTTCCTTTGTGTTTCATTTAGTGGTTTATAAACCCACCCTTCGAAAAATGTGAAATATCCCAAGGTCATGTGGAAGGGAGGTAATCTCTTCGTTTATTTTTTATTTTCATTATATGCCTTTTGGTATTAACCCTGGTTCAGATCTCTTGATCGTATGGATTAGAAGAACATAGTAATCATTACTTGAATTCGTAAACAAGAAATTAAATCAAGTCTTCATATGATTCTTGGAAGGCTAAGAGTGCAGTGGAATTGTGGGATCAACGTAGTAGAATCGATCCATACTTGTGATCTATTCATAAGTATCAAACCTATATCAAAAGCAATCAAAAGGAACCCTCAAACCATAATTTAAGACTAAGGTTGTAGAGATCAAAAACCTAGTAAAATTGAATCACTGAATACTTGAGATTATAATTGATTAGGGACTTTCAAAGAGTAAAGTAGGAGGATCGTGATCATTTCCCACTCATGTTTCTCTTTTTGTGAGGTTGAAATAATTGAATGATTGATTATAATATATGATCCAACACAATGTTTACTACATTATTATTTAAATTCGATAATCAAAGGCTCCTAGTTGGTTCATGATTCAATGCCTTTCTTAGAGTGATAAAATTCATTGGGTTTATGTTAATTATTCCTAATTAATTTTTTGCATTTATTTTGTGTTCATTTCATTACAAGAAGCCGATGAAGAAAAAGTAACTACCTACCATATTTCAACAAAAAAGACTCATTTGAGTATCTTAAAACAAATCAATTAATTTCTTGAAAATTTTATTAAAATTCAATAATTCAAAATTGATATAAAAGAATGATAATAATTTATTACGTTGATAGACGTACACCTATTGGAAGTGGCCAGAATTAATGGTCTTTTAATCACACATAGGCATTTAATGACCATGATTTCATTTACCCAGAATATTCTTAATCATCACAATAAATGAAAGACTCTGATTTGAAGAATTAACTTCCTTACATGACAAAAGATGTATGTTTATTATTAGAGAGGGCGATTAAGCTGATTAAAATAACAATGATTGTTTTACGAAGTTTCCATCCGTTTCACATAAAAATATCATTCAAATATATACTTGTGGGTTTGTGTGGCCTCCTGAAGCATTCCACGATCCACCTCTACATTTTTTATTTCTTTTTTAGGTTATTTACTAGGCTCCATCAATGTTTTACCAAGTTTCCATGCATTTCACAAATAAGTATCATTTAAATATATCCCCGTGGGTGCATGTGGCATCCTGAAGCGTGCCATGATCCGCCTCTACATTTGTAATTTTGGATTTCAATTAATTGTGCGATCATGTCATCCTTTGTTCGTGGGTGGTTGTGTGACATCCTAGAGGTTTCAATTAACGATGGCAGTGGCGTTTCAATTAAGCATGCCCTAGGTTTCAACTAAAATGAAACATCTTTCTCACATATGATTAAAAGTGTTTTCATATAATTGCAAGGTTGTTGATAGGAAGGCTCGCGTTGAGGCATGGCATGAAATATGGGTAGTATTATTTTGAAATCACCAACATACAATGCATTTTAGTGTTAAAAAATTAACCTCCCTAAGAGCATGGGGCATTGTATTTGATTCAGTCTCCTCAACAACGGAATGGGTTGGAATGTAGGTTTTATGTTATGAAATTTGCAGTGGATTTCTTGAAGAATATAACTTCACACAATCCTTTACCAGTACACTATCTTGCAAGTAACGTTTTTGGATAATTAATATGAAAATTTATCTTCTAAATTGATTGTCATCCTAACTAATATGAAAATTTATCTTCTAAATTGATTGTCATCCTAACTTTTGTTTTATCATAGATCCACGCCCTATAATATTCTTCTTTCAAGAAAGATTTCGCTCCAAAGGCTACATGGAAATTAAGAGGATTTCTTGGATCACTTAACAGAGATGAGAAGGATTGGAATGAGTCTTGGTTTTAGTTAATTAATTATATAATGTTCAACTTAAAAACAAATGATCTCGGTTTTAATTAAATTGTTGTATACAACCATTGCAAATACTGAATTTTCTGAAGGGAAGCAATGCACCATAGAACATGTGAGTCTATAAACAAGATCTTATACTTTTAGGTAATAAAAAAATAAGAATGAATGTGCATTTAAATACTTTTAAGGTTATATTCTTCAACATTAACTCACTTCTTCCATGTGATTCAACACCCTTGTTGTATTCCCGTGTAAATTATTGCACTTCGTGGTAATGAATATCAGGTTGAAATTTTCGATAAAGTAAGGCCCAATTGTGTGTCATCATCCTTTAAAAAGGAGCATTCGAAACATATTTATGATGATGATATCGAGAGGATTGGTGGAAAAACAGGTTGAATACTCATCAATATTATCATTTTAGTGGAAATGTTCAATAAATTAAAGCCCATTTTTGTGAAATTGGAATAATTGGAGAGGAACGACGAATAAAGAGTTTGAATACTTTTTCTTCTTATTGTTTTTAAACTTTTATTCGACATGATAGGAATACATTGTAACTTACCATCTTATCTTATAAAAAAAATAAGAGAATGAATATGATGAGATGCATTATAATTATTTTATTTTATTAAAAAGAATATAGTGAATATTCATTTAAGATAACTAAACTTTTCAAAAAATAAATAAAAAATAATCAAAATAATCATTTGGGTTAGGGCTATTTTTATAAAGTTAGGGTTGGGTTATATGGAAATATTAAGGTTATGGATATATTTATAAAGTTAGGGTTAGCTTGGATGAATCATTTTTTAAATAAAATATATTTTGAGATATTTGAGTATATTTTGTAAAATGAGAAAATTTAAAAAAGAAAGATAAATAAAAGTTATTACAACATTAATTCATTTTAATCTAATGTATATTTTTAAAAAAAGTTTTACATATATTTATATAATTATGGTTTCAGATTATTTATAAGTATTCAAAGTGATGAAATTTATTTATATATAATATAATAATAATAATCTATTTTTAAGGTCATGGCTAAGCCACACTAAATTTGACCCCCTTCCGCCCAACGATTTGACTGATAAAGTCTATGGTATACATACCCAAGTCTACGGAGGTATACATACCCTACCCTCCTCTGGATTTGAACTTGTGACCTCTTAAGAGGAAACACATGTTCTTAGCCATTAGAAACAGATGTTCTTAACCATTAGACCCACTTAGACTGTATATTATTTAAAAAAATAAATAAATTTGAGATGATTTTAAGTTAGTTTAATTTGTTTTTAAAAATTGTTATGTAACTCAACTATAAAATATTTAAACACTTGAGTTATAAAATAGCTAATTATTCTAGAATAAAAAATAATATTAAAGCAATAACATTAATACTTTATTAATTTTTTGAAATATTTTTTTCTTAAATTTGTTTAATGTTAATGAAAAATAATCATAATAATAACGATAACTCCACATTCTTAGAATACTTAGGAAAAGAGACATCTTAAGGATATGTAAATCTCCTCATTATATACCTATATTGTTTAAAAATGTTTATATACAATATATTTAATATTTATATACAATATAGTTTGTAAATGTATATTTTATAATTAAAAATATAGTTGGTATGGTTATAAATGACCACAATATTTTTTACAATTGTAATGGTTTGAGAATATGGTTTAATGCTTGTGTGAAATTTATGCTTTTATTCTTTTATTGAAATTTGTGTGTGTATGTATGTATGTATTTTATGTGGATTTTAATAAAGTTTTATATTGGTGGGAGACTTGCTTTGTTAATTATCTCACCCATAACAAACAAAATCAATGAAATATATATATAAAGTATATATGCATGTATAATGGTCATAGTCTGTATCATGATGCAATGTATACATTATATAATCCATGTGTGTTGTACTTAAATGTCCTTATAACATTAATAAATCATCATCAAATTTCAAGTTGATTTTCTATCAATGTCCCTAGAATGAGTACAAATCGTCATCTGCAAAGAATTAAACAAGTTGATTTCGTTTAAATATTCTTGAAAAAATATAAATCATCATGTGTAACTTATAGACCAAGTATATTTTTTATCAATGTACTTAGAACAATATAAGTCATCATCTCTAAAGTTTCAGATGATTTTCTATCAATGTTCTTATAACAGTATAAATTATTAAATGATTTGCTATCAATGTCCTTAGAACAATTATAAATCAAGTATATTTACTATCAACTTCCTTAGAATAAGTATAATTCATCATCTACAAAGTTCAAGATGATTTTTTATTAATCTGATGAACATAACCTCATCGTCACTGTGTGATGGACATAACCTCATCATCACAATGTTATGAAAGTATCTTGTCATTATAAGGTGACAAACAATGTCCTGTCATCGTAATGTTATGAAAATACCACCGTCGTCGCAATATGATGAACATATGACATTTATGCTCATCCCATAGCCATGTGTCATGCCATGAACACACAATGAACATACAACATTTATGTTCATCACATAGACACTTTTACTTAAATGTCTTGTCATGGCAATGTGATGAACATAGTGCCATCGTTGCACTATCCTAGTCATTGTCAATATGTGACAAACAATATCCTATCTTCACAATGTTATGAACATAGCCCTGTCATATCAATGTGAATAAAATATCCAGTCGTGATAATGTGATTCAAATACCTTGTCCTTGCAATCTGATGAACATAGCCAGGTCATCACAATGTGATGAATATAACCATATTGTTGCAATGTGACAAATATAGCCTTATACAATGAACATACAATGTGACGAACATAACCATATTGTCACAAGGTGACAAATATAACTATGGTTGAACTTGGTTGAATATTACCATGGTTGATTATGGTTAACCATGTTTGACAGTTGTTGTCCATACATGACCATCGTTGGCCATAACCATATTGATGGAATGAGACAAACATGGTTGGCCATAACCATATTATTGCAATGTGATGAACATAACCATATTTTCACAGTGTGACAAACATGACTGTCCATAACCATATTGTCGCAATGTGATGAACATGGCCATATTTTTGCAGTGTGACAAACATGATTGGACATAACCATATTGTTGCAATGTCACAAAAATAACCATATTGTCGCAATGTGATGAACATGACTGACCATAACCATATTTTCGTGATGTGATGAACATAACAATATTTCTGCGATGTGATGAACATAACTATATTGTCGTAATGTGATGAACATAGCCTTATACGATGAACATAAAAAGTGATGAACATAACCATATTGTCTCAATGTGACAAAAATAACCATATTGTCGCAGTATGGAGAAAATAGCCTCATCATCATAATGTCATCAACATAGCCTTGTTGTCACAATGTTACACAAATATCTTGTCGTGATAATGTGACAAACAATTCCAAATGTCTCTATTTGAATGTCACTGGTAGTGTTGGTTAACCATGGTCATGGCCAACCATGGTCACCTATGGACAATAATTGTCAAAAATGGTTAACCATTTCAACCATGTTGAAGGTCTATGGAAGTTAACCATGATCATGGTAATCCAAGGTCAACCACAATTAACCATGTGAACTTTTCCTTCTAAAAGTCAACCAAGTTCTACCAAAGTTTAACCATGGGCATGGTCAACCATAATCAAACATACTAAAGTAATGTATTAATACTTTAATAATGTATTATTAATGTATTACTGCTTTATTAATATATTTATTAAGGTATTAATAGTTTAATAATGCATTATTAAAGTATTAATACATTTATAATGTTTTAACATATTAATTCTTTAATATTAATTTTTTAATATCAATATTAATGGCTTAATATCAATGTTTTACTGTATTAATAATATTAATAAATACATTATTAAAAACATATTTAGTAATTTATTATTGCTTTAGTAATGTATTATTTATGGATTACTTTATTAGTGTATTAATACTTTAACAATGTAGTAATATATTAATTAATTAATAAAGTACATTATTAATGTATTAGTACTTTAATATGTTACATTATACATTAACTTATACTTATATTAATGGAATAATGTGTTAATGTTTTATTAATGTCTTTCTACTTTATTAATGTATTATTTTATTTGTGTATTCATACTTTATTATTTTCTTGATGTATTAATACGTAGCCCTAATGTCCATGTCAGGCCTAACCCAAGGGGGAACAAGAGATTCGAACCCATGACCTCCTCCGTTGGGAATAGCTTCACGTCTGGATCAAAACCACTTGAACTAACTCTTGGGGCTGATTAGTAATATGTTTATTAAAAATGTATTAATGCATTGATTAGTTAAATTAATACATTTTAGTGTATTTTAATGTATAGTGTTTTTTATAGTCATGACCATAAGAAACCATGATCATGGTGAATCATAGTCATGTTCAATAAAATTATGTTTTAATACTTTAATAATGTATTATTTATGTAATACTTTTATTAGTGTATTAATATTTTTTTTTGTAAATAAAAAAATTGCATTACCTTACACTAACAAAAAGAAGCGACACATGTCTGAGGATACACCAAGAGTCGCCACCTGTTCTCCGACATATGTGGAAACTAGAACAGGTGGAAAATAATGTTCAAGGACCAAAAAGTGACACATGCCTTAAAAAACAAAAGGACTCGCCACATGTTCTGCCACATGCATGGAAACCAGAACAACCAGTCGAAATTATTCAAGGACCAGTGAATGAACCAAATTCTAATTGCCACAAAAATCTTGTAGCTAAAACTAGAGAAATTAATAGTAAAGAGACTAGACATGAAGCAAACCCGGGCATCCATCTTGGCGAATTTTGAAGGTGTATGGCTGATAGCATGTCAGGCAACGGATTTTCGCAGGCTCACTTGACAGGGAGTCGAACAAAATGTCAAGACACTTGTTGAGGATGTGTTGGTTGTGAAACTGGTTTTCCAAGTCTCTTCTCATCTCGAAAATCAAGACCAAATTATCCTCTATGAGCTTGTAGGAGTTGGGTAGTTCATGGCTACCCAAAGATGGGTGAACTTGCACTCTTGTGTATGTTTATCTATGGTTTTCCTCCTCACTCCAGCAATCTCCCTACTTTATCTCTAGGTCCTTGTCGTTGTGGTCGGAAGAATTCTTACAATAATCCGACATCAGAGGAGGGATTTCCTCTTCTACTATACATCTTGTCATGGCTAGCTTAGGGGAATTCAAATGGATACTGGTACCTGTATGTGGTCACTGCTCCATGGTGTTCTTCTACAAATTAGGCAAAATTTCCTCTCATTTAGGATGAATCTCCTCATCCACTATGCAACCCCCATATATTTTCTCTGGGTTAGACAGGTGAAACTCAGATTGAGCATCCTCACACTAGTTTTGACTAGAGTGGGGAGAGCGGGCCAAGCTACTTCCTAGATTGGGAAAGAGAAAGGTTGGTCATGTGCATCGATGCCTGCCTAATTGATTGTAGTAGGTCGGCCCATGTAGGTACTTTCCTCTCTCACGAGGCATGGTGAGGATGAGCTCAGGGGGGGGAATTGATAGAGGAGAGGTCATAACTGTTGATAATGGAAAAAAGGAGAGTTACAGGGGCTCTGCATGCTCAGAGCATAACAACTAGGGGAGGATGAAAAACTAAAGACAAGTTATGGAGATAAAAGCCACAATGAGGAGATATCAACATGATGATGAGGGAAGTGAAAGCCTGGGTAGCCATGAATGCCAAGGTAATGCAACCTTGCTACTTTGTACCCGTACCAAAGGGCCAAGCTTGAATCGCCATTAAGGTTGTTAATTTGTCTCGACGCACTGAGCTCTTCCTGAAATGAATGTTATACATTTCGAATAGACAGAGGAGGAGGATGATGACAAGGGGATTTAACTGCCCTCATTGTAAGTGCATCATGTGACAAGCGTTCACGAGGTGTTACCCCATCCAGGGAAGTGTATTGATACTTTAACAATCTATTAATATATTAATTATTTAATAAATCACGTTATTAGTGTATTAGTACTTTAATATGTTACATTATACATTAATGTATTAATTAATTAATACATTACATTATTAATGTATCAATTAATTAATAGTTACATTATACATTAATATTAACTTATATTTTAATTTATAATTTATATTAATGTAATAATGCTTTGTTAATGTCGTACTACTTTATTATTGTATTATTTTATTTGTGTATTAATACTTTGTTAATGTTTTAATTTATTAAAACTTTAATAATGTATTTATTAAAAATGTATTAATGTATTAATTAATTAAATTAATACATAATAGTATACTTTAATGTATCAATGTCATTCATAGTCATGACCATAAGAAACCATGATCATGGTCAACCATAATAATTTTCAATAAATGTATTTATACTTTAATAATGTATTTATTAATGTATTACTAATGTATTAAAACTTTAGCAATGTATTAATTAATAATGTATCAATACTTTAATATGTTATATAATGCATTAAAGTGTATTAATTCTTAATTTATATATTACAATAATTTAATAATGTATTGTTAATATATTACTACTTTAATTATGTTTTACTAAACACATGAAATTCACTGTATTACTACTTTATTAATGTATTACTTTATTAGTGTATTAATATTTTAGTAATGTGTTTATTAATGTATTTGATATATTATGAATGTATTACTTTATTAGAGTATTGATAATTTAGTAATGTATTAATTAATAATGTATTAATGTATAAATTAATTAATACATCACATTATTAATACATCAATCAATTAATACTTTACATTATACATTACTGTAAATTAATATTTTAATTTATACATTATTATATATTACATTAATGTAATACATTAATAAATCATTAATTTATATACATTAATATACTACATTAATGTATTACATTAATACATTATTATTATTGTTATATATTTGTAATTACTAGTTAATATATTAATGGTCATCTCCAAGGCATGGTCGTCAATTAACAACAACCACTTTATAAATGTCCACTTTTATAAAGTGGTTGTTGCTAGTATAATCATTATCAATATGATGATGATGATGGTGATTAATGTCCACTAAGACCTAATTGGTCTATCGGACCTTAAGAGGGTAAGTGATTACTTGTGATTCTTTAGAATTTTTTTTAGGTCCTCAAAAATAATTAAGAGAAGCTTTCTAAGATCACCATACTTTTGTTGAGTTAAGAGGTTAGGAAGGTTGGTAGTGTGACAAATATTTTGAAAATGAGATCTAGTATGGGTATAGGCTGGACAATCTAAGTGAAAATGTTTTTCATCTTCAACCTTTTTAGTATCACAAATGTGACACACTCTTTCATCCCATGACATTTTAGGAACTGACCAATGCTCGGTTTCACAATGGAGCTCCTCAGAATTTGTTCTTATCTTAGCAATGCTTATTTTTTCTTTACTCTTGGAAAAACATATAGATAATTTTGATCTTCTAAATTAAGGCTGATTACATCATTATAATATCTTAATTTTCTTTTTTCCTCTAACTCTTTATCACACCATATTTTCTCCTTAAATTTTGATTTGATGATTTTTTTAATAGTATCTTTATTCTACAAAATGGTGTCTTCCATGATTCCCCAATAGTTTAGCCAAGACCAGGCATCTTTATGCCATCCTCGCTTGAGTCGATGGTGGTTACGACTCGATTTTGAAACAACTTTAGGAAGCCTCTTGTCTTCCATGTTGTTTAACTTGTTCTTATACATTAGATATCTAGTCATAGTCATTCTCTCATTGGGGGAGAGGCTTGTTTCTAAGAGGATGATGGGATAGGACA
>ML785209.1:318401-330992 GCA_009831015.1 Picea engelmannii | reverse complement strand
TAGAAATCGTGTATTACTGTATCTTTGTGTTTATGGTTGCATCTCTGATATATTTCTTTTATATTACTGGATATACGCGATATCTCTGTGCATTTCCTTATTATATCTCCGCTCTCATTTCGTGCCGAAAATAATCTGGATCACATATTATCTTTGCGATTTCTTGGCATATTACCCAACGCTTGATCGGTGTAATCTCTGCAATTTTAATGATAAATCCCAACACTTCGATTGGTAAAATCTCTGCGTTATATTACTTACCACTGCGAATTTTTTTTACTCCACGATTTTCCCTGACATTCTAAACAACATCAACCATGATTTTATTGGCATAATGCACATTTTTTATTCCGCGATTTTATTGACAGTAAGCACAACCTTTACTCCACGATTTACCCAACCTTTACCCAACGTATCAACAGATTATCAATATGTTTATCAACAGTTTTACCAATGGATTTATCATTAGGCTTGTTAATGGACGACGATTTTATATACATTGGCATATACAACGATTCTATATTATATTTGGTATATGAAAACAATTCTATTTTGTATAGACACCGATTCTATACTCAATGATTCTATATGATAGAAATTCTATATGACAACAATTCTATATGACATTGATTCTGTATGATAGCAATTCTATATGACAACGATTCTATATGATATCGATTCTATATGATATCGATTCTATTCTGTATGATAGTGATTCTATATGATAGCGATTCTAATGATAGCAATTCTATATGATAGCTATTCTATTGACAACAATTCTATTTTATATTCTATTTTGTATATGACAACAATTCTATTCTATGTTATATTTTGTATTACTAGACAATGATTTCATACTCTTAATAGACAGCAGGGGCGTATGTTTAATAGATAGTAATAGCATATACTACTGGAAAACAATTTCATACTCTTAATAGACAGTAAGGGCGTATGTTTAATAAACAGTAATAGCATATATGACTAGACAACTATATCATACTCTTAATAGACAACAAGGGCGTATGTTTAATAGACAGTAAAAGCATGTATTTACTAGACACTGATTCATGCATTAAACATACAACAATAGCGTATATATTAATAGACAGTAAAATCATGTATTTAATGGATAGCATTATTATTCTCTGCGCTTTTGGATAGCGATATTGTAGTTAGCATATTATACCTACGTTTTTTTATGTTGTTGACAACGAATAACAATGTACAGAATTGTTATTATTGGATAGAGATATCATTGTTGACTTAGATTTATTAATGGCCAATAATATTGATTGATTGACAATGAATTTATATGATTAATTCCTTTATTTACACAACGATATCTCATCTTGAATGTTAGTACACAACGATATACCTACACAACGATATCATGTTTTATCACAGCGATATTATTATGTTATCACAGTAAATATATTTAATATTATGATAGCGATGTTATTATGTGAAACTAAGAAGGTTGAAGATGAAAAGCACTTTCTCTTAGATTTTCCAACCTATACCCATATTAGATCTCATTTTCAAAATATTTATCACACTACTCAACAAAAGTATGGTGATCTTGGAAAGCTTCTCTTAATGCGTTTCGAGCACAAAAATAAAATTCTGAAGAATCACAAGTAATGACTTACCCTCTTAATGTCCGATAGACCAATTAGGTATTAGTGGACGCTAACCATCATCATCATCATATTTAGGATATCACAGCGATTTTATTTTTGATATCTCAGCGATATTATTAATGATATATCCCAATGATATTATTATGCTAACACAGTAAATATATTTAATATTATAATAGCGATGTTATTTAGGATATCACAACGATTTTATTTATGATATCTCAATGATATTATTTATGATATATCCCAGCGATATTATTATGCTATCGCAGTAAATATATTTAATATTATGATAGCGATATTATTTAGGATATCACATATCACAACGATATTATTTATGATATCACAGTAAATATAATTAATATTATGATAGCAATATTATTTAGGATATCACATATCACAACGATATTATTTATGATATCACAGTAAGTATAATTAATATTATGATAGCGATATTATTATGATATCACAGTAAATATATTTAATAGACAATGATAATAATGTTAGATAGTAGTATCATTGTTGATACAAAAGGTGAATTAAAGGAGTTTATAGATTTCCAGGTACTAGGATGAATTAATGGAGTAATTATATACTTCTTACTATGCGAACATGTCATAATTCATAATTACATTCCTCATTACACTAGTATTAGTATTGATTATGTTAAGCGCATATACTAATTCTCTTTTCAATGCAAACAAAAAAAACTAGTTATCCCATAAATGGTAAAGAAGGATCAGTTTAAAGAACGTATGACTTATGTGGATTTAAGAATTTAATGTGATGTATGATTGTTATAGTAGTCATATTTCTTTTTTGTCTTGTTCACTTGTCATTTGGGGTGCTTGGGTTTAGTCTTCATGTATTATTGACAGTTAATCCGGTCTCTTAGCGCATTGGACTTTTCTTGGGTTTTTGGTCTAGATATGTTATATTACGCCTTGGTTATTGTCTCGCCTATCGCCTCGTGACGACATGATTCATATGAGGAGATCATTGTGGACCCTGATGGATAGATGTGAATGATAACCTGGTCGGAGTCTTGTGCTTCCCGATGTGGGCGTATGGTTCGTTGTAATTGATGTTGGTACTTGGTTTTGTAATTCCTTAATGCATTTTGTTTTGCGTGTCGTAGAGGTTTCTAGTTACTGGTCGTCAAAGCCATTGTGTCGGGTTGTTGATGTTGTCCTTTAGCTTGTAGGCACAATCTTTCTTGTGTCGGGTGGGTAGTCATTTTTATCTACCTATTGATTATCGCATGTTTCGTTTAGTTGCATGATGTGCTAGTATGATGAGTCGTTGTTGTCTGTTGCCTGATCTGCGTACGTTCTGTTCATCGTCAAGTTGTTTTATTTAAATGTTGTCATTGTTGCCTTCTTGCTTCAAACAAAAAAAAAATTGCTTTTGCGTTGAGTTGCTTGTAGTCGTAACGACGGGGTCGTTACAATAGAAAATATTGATCTATTGAAAAACGTTTTATAGAAAGTTACGAACAACTTAAAAAAAATAGAAAACGTTATACAGAAAGTTATGAACAAATTAAAAAAAAATTAGAAAACGTTATCAACCATGTAAATTGAAAGTTTAGTTTTTGATTATGTCATTTCTATATATTGATTTGATTTCAATGCATTATGTTTTCAAAGTTATAAAGTCAATGTTCTCGATTATAAAGAAAATATTGGAAACAAAAGTGGCGTGAAAAAGTCATACATAAGTTAAATTGGAAAATAAAGCTTAAAATGATTTGATATTTTCATAGTAGATGGGTTGAAAAAGTATTTTGGAAAGTTATGTACAATGTAAAATGAAAGTTTGGTTTTGTTTATATCATCTCTATGCACTAATTGGATGTTAAATACTCATTATAATTTCAAGTTCATAAACTTAGTTTTCTCAATTATGAAGAAAATATTAAAAAACAATATTTAAAAATCATAAATAAGTTAAGATGCAATTGGGCTCAAAATGATTTGATGATTGTATGGTCGATTATTTAAAAAAATCTTGTAAAAGTTACAAACAATATAAAATGAAAGTTTAGTTTTTGTTTATATCATCTTTATGTATTGTGTAGATATCAATGAATCATACTTTGGAGGTCATCATGTTAGTATTCTCAACCATAAAGAAAACACTATAAAGTAGTGATGTGATAAAATTATATACATTAGTTGGTTTGTGGGGGAATAAAATTGGGGATTGAGGGTAGATTTACTTCAAGATGCAAAATAAAGTCCAAAAACAATTGAGGTTTTTATGAAAAAAAATTATTTTTTTATGTATATCATATTTACTTACTAAGAAAAGTTTCAAAAAAATACTAAAAAAAGTTTTGTGAAAAAACCTTGAATATAGTTGATGTCACATCAAAAGATATCGTAACTTTCATTGATATCTTTGATTATTCAACAATTTTTCTTTGATATCTTTGATTATTGAAGAGAATATTGAAAACAATTATGGAGAAAAAAGTTTTTGGAAAAACCTTGAATATAGTTGATGTCACATCAAAAGATATCAAAACTTTTTTTGATATCTTTGATTATTCAATAGATTTTATTTGATATCTTTGATTATTCAAGAGAATATTAAAAATATTATGGAAAAGTATTAGATATACATGATAAATTCAAGATAATATGGAAAAAAAAGTTTTGTAGAAAACTCTGACATATAATTGGTGGCTAGTTAAAAGATATTAAGTCAAGAGAGTGTTGAAGATAATATGGAAAAAAAAAGTTTTGTAGAAAACTCTGACATATAATTGGTGGCTAGTTAAAAGATATTAAGTCAAGAGAGTGTTGAAAAAAGGGTTTGTGGAAAAGTTTTAGATAGAGTTGGCATGCCATCTTTCATATCTTTGATTATTTAAGAGAATCTTGAAAAAAAATGTGTGGAAAACTATTAAATAAGTTAAAATAGCAAAGAAAATTAAAAAATATTTGACATTTACTCAATTATTTGATTACTAAAGTAATGTGTAAATAAGTAAGAAGAAAGTTTAGTTTTTTTTATCATTTTTATGAATAGATTTGATGTTATTCATTATGTTTTAGTCAAATTTAAGTTAGAAATATTGAAAGTGACATTTTGTGAAACTAACTTAATTAAGTATATTTTGAATTTCATCAATAAAATATTAAAAAATAAATTTGAATTTAAATATAATTTGATGTTAACTTTATATGATTGATAGCTCAACATAAAATAAAATAAAGTCAAATATATTTTTAAAAATTATTGTAAGGAAAAGTAATTAAATTACCAAATAAAGAATTAAAAGTTTATATATATATATATATATATATATATAAAATAATTAAAATAAAAAATAAGTAAAAAAATATGAGCATTGAATGCTGCCAACAAGCTAAGAATATGGAAAAAAAAGTTTTGTAGAAAAATATGACATATAATTGGTGGATAGTTAAAAGATATTAAATATTTATTTCATATCTTTGATTAGTCAATAAAGTGTTAAAAAAACCTCCGTGGAAAAGTTTTAGATAGAGTTTGTACATCATCTTTCATATTTTCTTTTATATCTTTGACTATTTAAGAGAATCTTGAAAAAAGATGTGTGGAAAAATATTAGATAAGTTAAAATAGTAAAGAAAATTAAAAAATATTTGATATTTACTTAATTATTTGATTAATAAAGTACTGTGCAAATATGTAAGAAGAATGTTTAGTTTTTTTTTATCATTTTTATGAATAAATTTGATGTTATGCATTATGTTTTCGTCAAATTTAAATTAGAAATATCCAAAGTGACATATTATGACACTAACTTAATTAAATATATTTTGAATTTAGATCAATAAAATATTAAAAGATAAATTTGAATTTAAATATAATTTGATGTTAATTTTATATAATTGATAATTCAACATAAAATAAAATAAAATAAAATATATCTTTAAAAAGTATTATAAGGAAAAATAATTAAATTACAAAATAAAGCATTAAAAGTTTAAATATTAAAAAAATAAATTATAATTAAAATATAAGATGGAGTAAAAAAGTATGGGCATTGAATGCTACTTAATAAAGCATTAAAAGTTTAAATATTAAAAAAATAAATTATAATTAAAATATAAGATGGAGTAAAAAAGTATGGGCATTGAATGCTACCTAACAAGTTTAATATTCTCAATTATTCAAGAGAATATGGAAAAAAGTTTTGTAGAAAAGTTGGTGGTGAGTTAAAAGATATTTAATATTTCTTTTATATGATTAGTTTGTGAAACTAACTTAATTAAGTATATTTTGAATTTAGATTAATAAAATATTAAAAGATAAATTTGAATTTAAATATAATTTGATGTTAATTTTATATGATTAATACCTAAGATAAAATAAAATAAAATATATTTTTAAAAAATATTGTAAAGAAAAATAATTAAATTACAATTTAAATAATTAAAAGTTTAAATATTTTTTTTTATATATAATTAAAATATAATATGAACATTGAATGATACCTAACAAGCTGATTGTATTCTCCATTATTCAAGAGAATATGGAAAAAAAGTTTTGTAGAAAAGTCTGACATATAATTGGTGGTCAGTTAAAAGATATTAAATATTTCTTTCATGTCCTTGATTAGTCAAGAGAGTGTTGAAAAAAGGTTTGTGGAAAAGTTTTAGATAGAGTTGGCATGTCATATTTTATATTTTTAATTACTTAAGAGAATCTTGAAAAATGATGTGTGAAAAAATATTAGATAAGTTAAAATAGTAAAGAAAATTAAAAAATATTTGATATTTACTCTATTATTTAGTTAATAAAGTATTATGCAAATAAGTAGTAAGAAAGTTTAGTTTTTTCTGTATCATTTTTATGAATAGATTTGATGTTATGTATTATGTTTTCGTTAAATTTAAGCTAGAAATATTAAAAGTAACATATTGTGAAACTAACTTAATTAAGTATAATTTCAATTTAGATAAACAAAATATTAAAAAATAAATTTAAATTTAAATATAATTTAATGTTAACTTTATATAATTAATAACTCAACATAAAATAAAATAAAATATATGTTTAAGTATATTTTAAATTTAGATCAATAAAATATTAAAAAATAAATTTGGATTTAAATATAATTTAATGTTAAAAGATAAATTTGAATTTAAATATAATTTAATGTTAACTTTATATAATTGATAACTCAACATAAAATAAAATAAAATATATGTTTAAGTATATTTTGAATTTAGATCAATAAAATATTAAAAGATAAATTTGAATTTAAATATAATTTAATGTTAATTTTATATATTGATAACTCAAGATAAAATAAAATAAAATATATGTTTAAAAATTATTGTAAGGAAAGTAAATAAATTGTAAAATAAATCATTAAAAATTAAAATATTTTAAAAAAATAAAATAAATAATTAAAATATAAGATAACCATGTTGAAAGTTACAAACCATGTAAGTAAGATGAAAATAGTTTAGTTTTTATTTATTTAAATTAATTTCATGTTAATGCAATTTACTTTGACAACATAAAATTTAAATGTTATGTATAATAGAGCAATTTTTTACATTTTAAAATTTTGATAAAAATATTTTATATGAAAATTAAGAGTTTATTTTAAAATGTAAAATGTAAAAGTTTAGGTTATACTATTGTATTAGTGGAAAATAGCAACAATTAGTTTGTAAATTTTTAAAAATATATATTTATTTAAATATATGATGAGTTTGTTGAAAAGTATTATGGAAATATTAATAAGCATCAAACGTATTTGAAAGTAATGTTTACATAGGAAATAAATAGATAGTATAAAAAGTAATGTTTACATAGGAAATAAATAGATAGGATAAAAACAAAAGTAATTTTGAAAGATGGAAAGGGAAGGGAAGGATAAGATAAGGGAAATATTGGAAAGGAAAAATATATAAAAAAAAAATAAAAAATTTAGAAGGTTAATAAAATACTCAAAAACTAAAGTATGGGAGGTTTATGAGTGGGTTCTGAATGTACAAGGTTATGATTGTGGGTTAAGTTAATAATGGGTCTTTAGGGATGGAATTTTATTGGAAACTTTTCCATGATGAGACAATTTGTCCATCAAATATGGTTAAAATTTAAGTAGGATCATTAAAATTCTTTATTAAAACTATGAAAACATATAATAAAGTTGTCAAAATAGTGGAGTTGTCAAAATATACTATTTTATGTCTAAGATAAATGTGTTTGGATTGATTTAGCAATTTGACTAGTGTAGGAAGTATCACAAAACATAAAGGCCTTATAGTTTTGATGAGGAGATGTGGAATCTAGGTTTTACATGATCATCTTTGAGGAGGGATTTGTTAATTTGGGAGGAAGAGTATTTGTTTTATGGAGAACTTGTCTAAAGAAAATTTTCTAATGATTAAATTGAATGTGATTAAAAAGGAGAGGGGCCTTGGTGATTATAATTGTCACACACCCACTATGGCAACCTAGATTTTTCGTCTTTTCTTCGAGGGATAGAATCCTTGAATTTCTACGGGGGCCTAGTGCAGGCTAGCTCTTCTCTTATCCTCCCCCATGTGACCACTACTCATGACCACAAAGTCTTTCCAAAGGGTGCCTTTTTCATTTCGCGATTTTCAGCGATGGAAGAGAGTCAAGTCTTTCGACTCTTCAAACCCTGAAACACGAAATATTACCTTCGATGAGATCGACGGCTGTGAATCTCCCCCTAATCCGATGGTCCTAGTCGTATCGGGCTTTCGGTAACCGAGAGTTCAAAATGCAGCGACCCAAACGACTGGTCACTCCATTCCCCGAACTCTGATACGCGAGTTCCTGTACAAGATCCAACGATCCTCGATGATTTGGATCCAACGGTCCAGAACTTTTCAGAGTTTCGTGAACCAGGAGTTCACGATGCAGCGACTCCAAATATCTTGTCACTCCAATCCCCGAATTCCGATATGGGAATTCATGTATGAGATAAACGACCCTCGTTGGTCTGGATCTAACAGTCACTATCCCTCCTGAGCTTAAGGGTGTTGAAAGACACTCAGTCTTAATCCCTTCGTTGTTCTACGAGACCTGATGGCCCACGGGATTTTGAGAGCTTTCCCCAAACTCTGACCGCTCACCACGCGTCTTCTCTGATGGATGATCCAGATCCTTTTGGGACTCCTCCTTTCTACCACATGACCCTATCCTCTGACCTAGGGCTCATCCACAGAGCGGGTCGGGGTTTCGTGTACCAGGATTTCGCGACTTGCAAAGACGAGGGGTCTTGCCCTTTGGTTTCCCGGGTGCCGAAACACCGAAACCTATTCACACTAAACCGATTCGAGGTTTCGTATACTGGGATTTCGCGACTTGCGAAGATGAGGGGTCCTTCCCTTTGGTTTCCCGGGTGCCGAAACGTTGAAACCTATTCACACTAAACCGATTTGGGGTTTCATATACCGGGAGTTCGCGACTTGCAAAAATGAGGGGTCTTGCCCTTTGGTTTCCCAGGTGCGGAAACGCTGAAACCTATTCATGCTAAACTGATTTGGGGTTTCGTATACTGGGATTTCTTGACTTGCGAAGACGAGGGGTCTTTCCCTTTGGTTTCCCGGGTGCTGAAACGCTGAAACCTATTCACGTTAAACCGATTCAGGGTTTCGTATACTGGGATTTCGCGACTTCCGAAGACGAAGGGTCTTGCCCTTTGGTTTCCCGGGTGCCGAAACGTCGAAACCTATTCACGCTAAACCGATTCGGGGTTTAGTATACCGGGATTCCGTGGTTTGTGAAGACGAGGGGTCTTGTCCTTTGGTTTCCTGGGTGCCGAAATGATGAAACCTATTCACACTAAACTGATTCGGGGTTTCATATACTGGGATTTAGCGACTTGTGAAGACGAGGGGTCTTTCCCTTTGGTTTCCCGGGTGCCAAAACGCTGAAACGTATTCACGCTAAACCGATGGTCTAGATCCCTCATGGATCAATGACCACAATCATGTCGTGATTTCGCGAATCATGAGTTCGTGCAGTCCTACCCTTTGACCACTCCAAGTCGCGAGTCAGCGAAATGCTACCCGACGACCACGTGTCATGTGTCGATGGATGGTTCTGAATACTTTGGGACTTTCAGGACATTGTCAAGTCCACTCTCCTGCCTATGCAAAGGTTAAGATCGACGGTCAATAGAGCTTAGACAGATCCTTGGATCTACGGTCCTGGATCCCATCACTACTTGTGAAGGCTGAAGGGTTCGAGGTGTTAACGCCTGCGCTCCTCCTCTAGATCCATCGTTCTTGACCGATCTGGGGTATTTCTGAAAGGATTCCGACCATTCGTCTACCAAAGGATGGGGTATTCTCTTTCAATAACTGGACTTGCTGTCCTTTCTGAGATTGAATCACGAGATTCAACCTCTCGGGGCTTCGAATTTCCACGATTTTGACACTTGAGAGAACTACTCTTTCTTGTACAAGGTTTCCAGACTCAGATCACATGATCCTTTAGAGGGTTCTTGGGTAATTATCCCTAGGCTTGGTGACCTGACTAAAAAGCCTTCCTAATTCGCCGAGCTATGAACTCTGTGACAGGGGTAAAGTAAACTCGTGGGTTTACTATAATGGTAGTATTTTCAAGAAACTCACTCTAACTCTGGAATGCGAGGAAACTTCCCAGGAAAAGGTGCCTTCGGGAAATTAAACCAGGGCATAGCGCGAGTCAAGTAGATGGGACAATTCTCAAGGGAATGGAATCGTATTCTGAACTTAGTCATTCTATACATAAACTGATTTATGGTCATATAAGTATAAACATGCATCCATTATTTCCAATCAAAACACAAGGAAAACATTTCTATACAGAAACCATTTATGTGCATATAAACATGAGCATGTGATCATGATATTCAATTCAAAATACAAGATGATGCAGGAGCATCTCAAGCAAGCCGATGGGGAGGCATCGGACAGCTGGACAAGCCCAGCGCAAATTTTGAAATTCTCCTAAAGTTAATGCGCCAACCTTAAATGATCAATTAAATGAAGGCACACTTGTAAAAATGTAAACAGACCTTGAGCGATCCGCTCTCGTCCATAGTAGGTGAAGGAATTTATTATAGTTAATGCAAGTAGATAGGAATTAAATGTGTAGATTAGATAGCTTGAGAGCGCAAGAAGGAAATGGGATATAGACACCCTCCTTGTGTATTGTAACATTAGCATGAATAGTGAAGAGAAGAGAGAGAGAGAGAGAGCTGTGTAGCAGACCCCATGTACAGAAGTTCTGAATTAATACAAGAAAGCTTTGATTCAGACTCATGGTGTTCATATATTCTTTGTGTATGCATTTTTGAATGTTATGCTCATGAATGTTTTACTCTTCTGTCATGAAATTGATTTTATGCTATGTGTGAATGATTTCTTGTTGAATGTATGAAATATGAGAGAGGAAGAGTAAAGGGAATGAGTTTCAATTGTTTCTCTGTCTGAGCAAGAGTTCCTGCAAGGAGTGTAGTAGAAGTTGTCCGCAGGAGTGCGCTGACAAAAGGCTCAGATAGTTTAGCTTTTGTTCTCATTCACTAGTGCAGTTGGGCACAGGAGCCATGCAAGGAGTGCGCAGGCCGAGGAAAGTCTCAGAGCTGCGAATCTAAGCAAAGTATTGAGAGACTGCTGCTGCAGGAGTGCGCAGAGTCGAAGGAAATTCAAGCACTTGAAGGTGTTTGAAAGTTTGCCACAAGGAGTGCGTGCAAAGGTTTTTTCTGAGGACTTGAAAGCCATGGAAAAGCTCAAGGAGGATAAGGCCTTCGAAACCATTGAAGGACAGTGCAGGGAAGTTGTGACTGGAAGTATTAAGAAGGCATCGTAAGTTTGTGCAGTAGGTGGACAAGTTTGTGGAGGAACACTTAGTTCATTCGCAGAAATCGTCAAGGAAGGAACGGACAGTCGGAATTCTCTTAGGAGATTTCACGAGATCCCGTGAGCCATCAGATCTCGTGGAAGAGTGGGGGAGATACAGCAAGTATTTCCGAAGATTTAAAGCTCAGGTGGGATAGAACCGTCAATCCAAGGAAGCAGGGGCGTTGGATCACTCATGAAATCACCTATCGGGATTTCGCGAGTGGAGGGATCGAAGGTTTGGTATCAAGGTTCACAAAGTCGCGAAAGGCGAAGGCTGAAAGGATGGTGTGGGGCCAGAGGAGTCAGTGAGGCAGACAGGTGGCGCACTATCAACGCGGAGTCAAACTCCGTTGACCATTTCGGGATTTCGTGGAGTGAAGTTCTGAAACCTTTGCATTAGGATTCACGATATTGCGAAGTCCAAGGCTTCGATGGAGTGAAGGGGCATTGAAAGGTCAAAGTTGCGAACTTATCGGAGGTTCGACATATCGGGTTTCAGGAGTCGAATAGACAAGTCCCTTGAGATCGCGATCGTCGAAATCGCGATAAGAAGAAATCCGAGAGAGAGAGAAACAGGGTAAGAGTTGTCTGTTATCGGGATTTCGGAGACAGAGGGACAAAGCGCTTGACCATTGGATTCGTGAGGGTGCGAAGTCTGATCTCCCAAGCACAAGGGGGATTTCACGAAGTTGACTGTGGGTGCAGATTTCCCAAAAGGGAAATAGAAGAACCGTTTTAGAGTTCTTCGGGGCCGAGAAGAGAGAAGATCCTGTTGGTGTGGACCTTCCGACCTGCGGGTTGAGGGAGGTAGGTGCATCGACATCACAAGACATAACACTTATCAGAAACAATAGACGTGATGCGACTTCTGAGTGGGGTGCTCGTTTCCACCCAACTGTAGGCTCAGTGATTCCAGATGGATTTACCACTGGCCACCCCCAAGCTAGACCACGATGCTTTGAGATTCAGTCTTCTACTTCCAGCTCAATGGAAGTCAAGGATGAAGGTTACTCCCCTTCTCCTCTAGTCAGAACTCCCTGTATTTCTAGAATTCCTCCAGTTTTTCTTCCGCAATCCAT
>ML785209.1:276354-302531 GCA_009831015.1 Picea engelmannii | reverse complement strand
ATAGAAAAAAGCAACTTCTTTTCTCAGGAAAAGTTCTTCTTCCTTCTCTCTTCAGGAATTCAGGTCACTGTGACCCCTCTAAAGGCAATAGATAGGTTTACATCATTAACGATCATAAGGATGACGAAAATAATGTGTAACACTTAGGTGCACGCTTTCTTGGTCATAGAGAACCCTCTTGTGTGCACTAGGGTTTGTGGTGAAAGGGTGATCTCTTGACTCTGTAACAAAGGATTGGTAGGTTTTTCACTTGATTCAGAAGGGTTTTCCCAGGATAACTTCTTGTGTCTTGTGCATGGTTATTCTTCTTGTGATCTTGGTTACTGCAACTATTGTATATTGTATTGTTCCATTGTTTATGGTTCAAGTTCATGCTAAATTGAAAGAAACTACATGTGCTTGAGCTAAGCATTAAAAATTTAGCATGGTATCAGAGCATTGTTCCTAAAGAGCCATTGCACAAGCTATTTCAAGCTAGTCGTCACCTTCTTGCTGCAACTGCAAAAACAACCCCTTCCATTTTTCTTATCAAGCTAGTTTTAGCACTTTCCCCTTGAACGTTGGGCCTAATTTTTTCACAAGAATGTATGGCCTATTCCAACGCACCACCTACAACTCTTGAATAAAAAATTGAAGAAGTTTTGATTTTTGGCCCTAGGGTTTCTAGGGTTTCTGCATATTTCAGTTTTTAGGGTTCATGCAGATCGTTGAGGTATTTTTGCATCTTTCTAAGGTTCTTTTGACTCTCCAAGGATTCTTGTTGGTATTCATAAGTCCAACGAAACCTAGGGTTTCCAACCTAGCCTAGCCATCAAGTTTTCTAAAGCTAGGGTTTCTAGCCTAGTCGTTAGGGTTTGTGAAGAATCTACAAGCCATGAGGAACATAACCTTGGTGGAAGATAGGTTTGATGGATTAAGAAACTGCAACTCCTAGAAGTCAATATTACACATCACTCTAGAAGAGAGTGACCTATTGAGATTAATAGAAAATAGTCTACCAACAACAACTATCGATGAAGAAAAGGTTGAATGGAAAATAGATGATGTCAAAGCTAGTGATGTGCAAGGTTCCCATTATGATCAAGACCTTTTCACTATGTGAATCATTATCCTTTGTGGAAGAAAGGAAAGCAACATGTTGATCAAAATACACCTCAAAAGAAATCAAGGAATGCAAGAAAGAACGACAAGGAGTTCTTCTCTATGTCATCCTTCCCAGGAAGTCCAAAAGCAAGATTGAGCATGATTGTAGACTAAGGTAAGTTTTACATTCCTTAATTGATTTCATGATTACTCTGTAGTAGCTTACATTTTATAATGAAGGGTAGTATCCCTGGTATGGGATACCTCATAACTTGGACCATTATTCCTCGTACGAGAGTCCAATTCCTCTTGGTTGGTTATTATCCTAGTACAAGAGGCCATTCTGGTTGTTATCCCTATGGGAGGCCATCTTGGTTATTATCCTAGTATGAGAGGCTGGATTTATTATTTTATTATTGAAGGGCCATGATCCCTAGTACGGGAGCCCATATTTCTCCTTTGTTGGTACTATAGAGGCAGTAGAGGACCTGAGAAGTCATGGGATGTCTCCAATATAGAAACACAGGAAAAGGATGATGTCACAATTTCCTCAATGATAGATGTTTATCCTTCAGACTTCAGAGGGAGTCACTTGACTCAAAGGGAATCAAATTGTTTGAGAAGAAAGCAGAGCTAGCGGAACTTGTGGACAAAAGGTTTATTTATGAGACTCTACAGGAGGCAGAGGGACATGTAGCTCCTCGTGGTACATTTCGAGAGAGCAAGAGACCACAGATATTTTCAAGCTATGTTTTAGCCATGAGCCACATCATTGATACTGAGCCTTCTTGTCATGGAGAAGCAGTAGGTCAGTAGGTTTGGAAAGATTCCATGACAAAAGAGTATCAATCCATCATGAAGAGTGATGTGTGGGATATTGTTCTGATACCGAAAGGGAAGTCTGTACTAACTTCCAAGTGGATCTATAAGATCAAACATGCAGCTAATGGAAGTGTCGAGAAGTACAAAGCGAGATTTGTGGCTAGAGGATTCTCTCAGGTGGAGGGAATAGATTATGAGGAGACATTTGTTTTTGTTGCCCGATACACTTCCATATGTACGATTATTTCCCTTGCCACATCCATGGGTTGTAGAGTTCAACAGATGGATGTGAAGACAACATTTCTCAATGGTGAGATTGAGGAAGAAGTTTACATCAAGAATCCAAATGGATTCGTGATACATGAGAAGGAGTCTCATGTGTGCAGGTTGAAGAAATCTTTGTATGGACTAAAAAAGGCACCTCGAGCATGGTATGAGAAGATTGATGGATACTTGATGAGTTTGGGCTTTAGAAAGAGTGTTGTTCATCCCAATCTATACTATCACATTGTTGGTGACAAGTTCCTGATTTTGGTCCTATATGTTGATGACTTATTCCTCGTTTGTTCAGAAAGCCTTATTGATGAATGCAAGCATGCATTATCTTTTGAATTTGAGATTAATGACCTTGGTATGATGCACTACTTCTTGGGACTAGAAGTATGGTAGAGGACCGATGAGATTTCCCTGAGTTAAGGAAAATACATAGTGGAAATATTGAAGAAATTTGGGATGACAGACTGCAAGTCCATGCCTACACCGATGGCGATGAATCTGAAGAAAATGAATGAGGCTTCTACTGATTCAGACGAGATTGATCCACATATTTACAGACAATTGATTGGATCATTGATGTATCTGGTTAACACCAGACCTAATATATGCTATGCAGTGAGCGTACTCAGTCAGTTTATGAGTCAACCGAGACAGACACATTGGATAGCAGTGAAGCATGTGTTGAGATATTTACAAGGCACAATTTGTTATGGCTTGAGATATGCCTCCGATGTAGACATGAGATTGCAGGGATATGCCAATGCAGATTGGGTAGGGAGCATAGTGGACCAGAAGAGCACCTCCAGTTGTTGTTTTACCTTAGGATCTGCCATGGTTTCCTAGTGCAACAGGAAACAAACTTATGTGGCTTTGAGTATGGAAGAAGTAGAGTACATTACATTTTGTGTGTCAATTCACAAAGCAGTGTGGCTTCGCAAGCTCCTTGCAGAATTATTTGGATATGAGATGGATTCCACCGTTATCCATTGCGATAACCAGAGTTGTGTGAAGATCTCAGAGAATCATGTGTTTCACGATAAATCGAAACACATTGAGATCAAATTCCATTACATCAGAGATATGGTGTAGAGGAAAGAAGTACATGTGTTGTACCTTTCTACACATGAGAAGGTTGCAGATATCTTCACCAAACCACTTGCCAGGATGAAGTTTGAGTACTTTCGTGAGAGACTTGGCCTAGTGGAGAATGCCTCCCTAGCTGAGAGGGAGTGTTGATGATTGCAGATTCATGAGACATTCGTCAGGTTGTTCTCCTCTAGACTGAGTTGAGTCGATCTGTGAGAGAGCCCATGTGATGGGTGTGTCATACTCCTCTGGACTGAGTTGAGATGATGTGTGTTGGTCTCTTTTCATTCTCCTCTGAACTGAGTTGAGATGACTTGAGATGGTCTCCTGTCTGAATCCTATGGACTTAGTTGAGTCGACTTGAGATGGCTCTCCAGTTTGTACTTCTATGGATTTAGTTGAGTTGATATGTTTGAGAGTGATGTCCATGTGGCTGAACACAGGTGCATGTGTCCCTAGTAGCAGAGCACTAGAGGATGTGTGAGATCCCTTGCTATATTTTCTAAGAGTAAAGATTATTGTGAAACCCTAATTTGTATTGTAAAGGGTACAAGTCGGCCCCACCATGTAAAGATAATTAATATTGTGTAAAAGATTAATTATATTATTGAGTTGTACAAGTCATCCCTATTGTTCCAATAGACACATCCATTGATGAGTTAGGTCATGTATAAATAAGAGAGATACATCCCCATTGTGGATCATATCTCATTCTCACATAACACATTTTGGAGATTTGAAATTTGGTGTGCACTTCTTTTAGGCACTAGCTTTCTTGGTCATAGAGCACCCTCTTGTGTGCCCTAGGGTTTGTGGTGAAAGGGTGATCTTCTCTTGGCTCTATAGCAAAGGATTGTTGGGTTTTTCCCAGGATAACATCTTGTGTCTTGTGCATGGTTATTCTTCTTGTGATCTTGGTTACTGTAGCTATTGTATATTGTATTGTTGTATTTTTTATGGTTCAAGTTCATGCTAAATTGAAAGAAACTACATGTTCTTGAGATAAGCATTAAAAATTCAACAAATCTTGCAATACAACTAATATGAAATTTCTTGCGAATTTTTCTCATATTATTTTTTTCGTATAAATTTTCTTTTTACAAAAAATTATCTAAATACTATGTCATGAGCACTAACGGTGACCGAATGAATAACTACACCTCTTTCCATTTCACAACCTGCTGTTTTTCTCTGTGTTGTGTTCACCATGGAAATTATAATTTCTTTTTTTCCTATAAATCTATTTTTTTTTTGTAAATAAAAGAGAAAATATATTACCTTAAAAGCATCAAAATAGTACAATGTTCATTGCTTGCCACCTGTTCCGCCACATCAGGGAAACCAGAATAGGTGGCTTGCCAAAAAACTTGGAAACCATAACTGAAATTCTAAGATTTAATGTGATAAATGTCATGTTCCATACATAAGACATGTCTGGTATCATGCACCAGAAAATGTATCTACCATGGTTGTTGCCATACACAAAAGAATTTAACAAAACTGAAAAAAGCCGAAGTTGGTTCCTGATATACAAAGAGAGAGAGAAGCTAAAGATTTGGTAAACCTGGGAGTCCATCAATGTTGTAGATGAAGGCGAACCCTTTTCTGCAGGTCAGACAATGTGTTTTATTCGGTGCATCCGACAGGGAGTCGAACAGGAGGTCCATGCGTCGGCTGAGAATGCTTTGATTATGAATTTGGTCCTCTAGGCTCCACCGCATAGCAAAGATCACCTGAAGTTGGTCGTCCGAAAAACAATGAGGAGTGAGCAGAGGCTGCTCAATTTTCCCATCTGTGTCCTCGTGAGGAGTTGTGTCTGCATCAAAACTTATGGGTTAAGTTTCTTCCTTGTCCATCCTTGGGGTTGTGTTCTAGGCTATCCACTCTATCAATCAACTGGGGGGTATTTCTTCCTCCACCATACAACCACCTTGCTCCAGAGACCGGGCCTAGGGTCTGGTGATGATGCAAGGCTCAGGCAGGGCTTCCAAAGGCTGCATCTCGAGAGGAGGAATTTCTTCATCCATAGGGAAACTTCTAGGGTCAAGCATAGTATAAGAGAGGGGTGGAGGCGAGTGCGGCGTGTTGAGGGAAGGCAAAGGAAACTTGGGCGAGTTTTGGTCAATGCTGGGGGAGATGGAGGTTGGAGGGATGGGCTACGAGGAATCAAGGCTGTTGCGCTGCGCAATGAAGCTGTAATATTGTGGCTCTCTTTCGGGTTTTCCACGCTCTTTGGGCATGGTGGAGGGGTTGCAGCAGAAAATGGGGCAAGGAGGCGAAAATGAGTAGTGGTCCAGAGAAAACCAGGCTAGAGGAACAACACTAGTGAAATGGAAATTGAAGAGGGTGACCAACGGAGGTAAGGAAGCCACCGGAGAGTGCTCATGACAGGAAGGCATGGAAAACAAAAAGAACTAGAGAGACAACTAAAGATGGAGAATGACAGAATGCCTGAGGGCTCTTACCTTCATAGAGGTCGGCGAAGTAACTGAAAGGGGCACCATGAGTGCGAAGGTGACACCAACCTGAGGTCTAGTACATGCTCCAGTACTCCAGCTCTGGTTCACATGAGGAGCCATTAAATTACATGTGGTGGATCAACACACTACCATAACTACAACACAAGAGCCCGTCATTTAAATGGGTTGGAAGTTTGGCTGACGATTGGGGGTAATAACTCCCCTGGATGCATGAACGCCAACGATCTCCAACTTTCCATCTGGAAATATAAATCTAAATATTACAATACAACCCTATCTGGAAATATAAATCTAAATATTACAATACCACTAATATGAAAATTCTTCCGAATTTTCCTCATATTATTTTTTTCCTTATAAATTTTCTTTTAACAAAAAATATCTAAATACTATGTCATGAGCACTAACTATGACCCAATGAATAACTACACCTCTTTCCTTTTCACATCCCGTTATGTTGCTCTGTGTTCACCATGGAAATTATTGTTAGATATTTTGTTTTTAAAGTTTTTTAAGTCATTTTCAAATCCACAACATTTCAAAAAGATTAAATAAATCAAAACAAAACTTTACTTAAGATATTTTTTAATTAATCAAAATAAAACTTTACCTAAAATATTTCTTTAAAAGTAAATTATTACGTAATTTTTTTAAGTAAATAAAATAATTAATCGAGATGTAAAATTCATATTATAAATTTTTTAATAATTGAGTGAGGAGTAAAATAACTTTGAGACGGTATCATTAATTAACGTAACTTTTATTATTAAAAAAAAAATTATTTGAAATGTAAAACCAATTTAAGATGGCGCCATTTCGTTAACGGAGTTCTTGTTTACAATTTTTTTACAGTTTTTGGATTCATAGAATTAAATAATAATTTGTTTTTCAGTGGCCTGGCATTTCTCCACTGACGGACTAACATGATAGATGATTGATGCAGTCACTCTGTCTTTTAAGTGATGATTGATTAATTGCCTATTTTTTAAGTGATGATAAATTTGAATGTGGAGAAGGAAAAGTGATGATTCATTAATTGCCTATTTTTCACCCACAGGCAATTGCGCTGCTACAGTCTGTCTAATTCGCGGAAACACACCGTTTCTCCTTTTCCCTTTATAAATACTTACTCCTCACGAAACCCATACCCACTGCATTTCTGTTCGGCTCTGCTCCCTCTCTTTCCGTTTTGAATTCCAGTTTCCATCTCTACCACCATGTCATTTCTTTGTTTGCTGTTTTTCCTCCTCATTTTTTCCTCAAGGAGGGTTTTTTTTGCAAATATAACAATTGTCATGTCCTTAATTGGAAATCCCAACCTTTGTGGACCACGAGCATTCCAATTACCTGCATGTCAAACACCAAGAGGTCATTTTGCATTTGTGAAAAAAGTATTAATGTCAATGAGTCGAGCTTTTGCTTTTATACTATGTTGCCTGCTTTTGGGATTCCTTTGGAAAAGGAATATGCATATACAAAACTCTGATTCCTCACAATCCATTCTGCAAAAGATAAAGCACTGAAGGATCTCATATCAAGAGCTTCACATAGAAACTAATGGATTTGTTGAGGCCAACTTGTTGGAAACAGGAAATTTTGGTTTAGTTTATAAAGGAATTCTGAGTGACAGAACACTTGTTGCTGTGAAAGTTTTCCAGTTTCTAAAAGACAAGGTTGAAAAGAATTTTAGATCAGAATGTAGTGTCTTGCAAAAGGTTCGACATCAAAATCTGGTGAGAATCATAAGCTCATGTTCTAACCTCGATTTCAAAGGATTAGTGTTCGAATTTATGTCTAATGGAAACTTGGAGAAGCATTTATATCCTAATAGAGATGATGAAAATGGGGAAGATGTATGTGAACTGGGACTAAAAACACGATTGGACATTTCCATAGATGTGGCCCATGCCATAGAATATCTTCATCATGATTCTTTTGTGCAGGTAGTGCATTGTGATTTAAAACCCAACAAGGTGCTTCTGGATGAAGACATGTCAGGGCATGTAACAGATTTTGGTATTGCAAGATTAATTGATGAAACCTCTGCTGAGTCACTAACTTCAACACTTTCTTTGAAAGGATCTGTGGGCTACGTTGCACCAGGTATGACATTTTAGAATGTTAAAATTTTACTTGTCTTTTCTCATCAACAATTTTGTATGGACTGGTTGAGTAAAATTTGATGAAGGATATATTTATTGTTGTAACGACCCCAGTTGGATAAATGTTTAAGAAATTATAAAGTAAAACTAATTAGGGAATTAATTGTGTTAACAAGGTATTAATTAAACAAAGATGAGTTAATGATATTAATTAAGTGAGTTATTAATAATTAAATGATATAACTGTAATTAATTAATTAATAATTTAATTACAAACTACATTTAATAACTTACGTAATGGATTTAATAGATTAATGGTATATGATATAAAATGGTTGTGTATACAACAAGGGATAACCTATGAATCCCGAGAAGATAAAAGCATTAACAGGAAAGGATAAGGGTAATAAATGGGTTAGGTAGGGAGTAAATGGGGGAGGAGAGTCGGTGAAGGAGGGATAAGGAAGGGAAGGAGTTGGACGGGAGATTATTCTACGGAGGTTGGGGATGGATTTTGGGAGTTCTGGGATTTGCAGAGAGGGAGGTGAAATTTTGTGAGTGGGATTGATACAGTGCACCAGAGTTGCTGGGGGTTTTGGGTACGGGGGCCAGGATATCCATTGATATCCTGGAGCTAGGGAGCTACCTAGTTGGCAGGGAGGAACTGATTTGGGCAGTCTTCATAAGAGATCAAGGAGGCAAGCTACGGACAAAAGGAGGGATAATAGCATCAGGTTCATGTATTTATTTAAATTTATGCACTGTTTTTCATTATGATTAATTAATTTTATTATTATTGATATATTTGATTGCGAATGTGCTAAATGAAGGTAACTTTTAAATTTACTGCTATGTTTAAAATAAATGGTTGTTTATTTAATTTGGCTGTTACAATTGCAGTGTATGGATTAGGTGAGATTCTTTCTAGCAAAGGAGATATTTATAGCTATGGCATTTTGCTATTGGAAATGCTTACGAGGAAACAACCAACTAGTGACATGTTTTCTGGAGACCTAAACTTGCACAAGTGGGTGAACCTAGCCTTTCCAAATAGAGTGAAGGAGATAATTGACTACAACCTTTTCAATGAGGTGGATGGAGATGAATTTGAAGAAAATAATGTATATACATGCCTACTTTCTTTCCTAAGGGTTGGTTTACTTTGTTCAAAAGATTCACCTAATGAACGACCAACTATGAGAGACGTGGTAATGGAATTGGAGAGCCTCATAAATGATTTAGGGGAAAATACAGTTGCTTCTAGGAGATTAAGGCAAAGTATATCCAATTTTCTTAGTAATACAAATGCAACAAGGAGTGATACACATGCATCAAATTCCCAAAGTTCTTCTACATTTTATTTTGTGAAAATTGTAATACTAGAAGATTTTAGTCTTGCCATTATTCATACAATGGCATTTTTTTGTAACTTACAATTGTTGAAGTAAACTTCTATTAGTGTTTATATCTATTTTTCATTATTTTCAATATAAAAAATAGATGCTTTTGTAACACCATATTATGTGAATTGAAACTCTACATTTGGTTTAATTTATTATCCATTTATAATGTCAATGCTTTTAATTGTCTAAATATTAATACCCTTTTTTATGTTTCTATAGATGAAAGGACATGATTATAAAAAAATCATCTATCACTTATAAAAGCATATTTTAGCTTAATGAATTGATTTTGTAAACTATGTTGGAGTTGAATTGTAACAAGGAATGATACACATGCATCAAATTCCCAAAGTTCTTCTACATTTTAGTTCGTGAAAATTACAATACCATAAGATTTCAATCTTTCCATTAATCATACAATGGAAAATGTGTTTTAACTTATAGTTGTTCAAGTAAACTTCTATTAGTATTTATATCTATTTTTCATTTTTCATTATTTTTAAGTAAAGCTATATTATAATAATTTGGTAGGGACCATTCCCACATCTTTGTCAAATATGTTTAATTTGAATGTGCTTTATTTATATCAAAATCAACTTAGTGGAAACATTCCAAATTCTATTGGAAATTGTTCCAAACTCATATTACTTTGTTTACATGATAACAAGTTGAGTGGAAATGTACCTATAGAGTTGGGTAAGTTATCCTTCCTTGGAAAATTATGGTTGCACACTAATCAACTTGATACTGGAAGCTCTACAACCATGCCCTTTTTTGTATCTCTCACCAATTGCTCTCGTCTACAAAAACTACACTTGAGCAACAATAAACTTAGTGGTGTTTTTCCACTTTCCATAGGCAAACTTTCTACCAATTTGTCTTATTTGTTATTATCAAACAATAGAATACAAGGGAACATCACTCCACATATCAACAATCTTAGCAGCCTATCCTTTGTAAATTTAAGTGAAAATATTTTAAATGGTAGCATTCCACTATTAGGAAACCTTCAAAATATAGAAAGGTTGTATTTAAGTAACAATAGATTAGAAGGAAACATCCCGAATCACTTTGAAAGATTACAACACCTTGGTCTCTTGGACATTAGTGGAAATATTCTCTCTGGAAATGTTCCAAATTCCCTTGCACCCCTTAAACAACTAAGAAGACTCCATCTTCATCACAACAATTTATTAGGGAGCATACCTTCCAACTTAGTAGATTGTATAAATTTTGAATTGCTTGACTTGTCTCACAATAGGCTCATTGGAAGTATACCACATGAAATTGAAAAAATTTCTCATCTGCAATTCTATTTGAATTTGTTGTGGAATTTACTAGAAGGTTCCTTTCCCACAGAGATTGGTAAAATTGCAATGACTCAAGCTATAGACATTTATGTCAATCAATTTACTGGGGAAATCCCCCCTACACTTGGAAGTTGTATTGAACTACAATTATTGAACTTATCTCATAATTCTTTCCAAGGATCTATTCCAGATTCACTTGGAAATTTACAGAGTCTCTCCAACCTAGATCTCTCTTCCAACTCCTTATCAAGTGCAATACCAATTGTGACTCTCAAGAATTTCAAAATGATTCAAAGTTTGAATTTGTATTTCAACAATATCACAGGGGAAATTCCAGAAGGAGGGTTTTTTGCAAATAGAACAATTGTCATGTCCTTAATTGGAAATCCCAGCCTTTGTGGACCACGAGCATTCCAATTTTGTGCATGTCAAACACCAAGAGGTCATTTTGCATTTGTGAAAAAAGTAATATTGTCAGTGAGTGGAGATTTTGCTTTTATACTATGTTTCTTGCTTTTGGGATTCCTTTGGAAAAGGAATATGCATATGCAAAACTCTGATTCCTCACAATCCATTCTGCAAAAGTTAGAGCACCGAAGGATCTCATATCAAGAGCTTCACCTAGCAACTAATGTATTTGATGAGGCCAACTTGTTGGGAACATGAAATTTTGGTTTAGTTTATAAAGGAATTTTGAGTAATGGAACACTTGTTGTTGTGAAAGTTTTCTAGTTGCTAAAAGTCAAGGTTGAAAAGAGTTTTAGAGAAGCATGCAGTGTCTTGCAAAATGTTCGACATCGAAATCTGGTGAGAATCATAAGCTCATGTTCTGACCTCAATTTCAAAGGATTGGTGTTCGAGTTTATTTCTAATTGAATCTTCGAGAAGCATTTATATCCCACTAGATATGAAAACAATGGTGAAGACATATGTAAAATGGGTTTAAAAACACAATTGGACATTGCCATAGATGTGGCCCATGCCATAGAATATCTTCATCATGATTCTTTTGTGCAGGTAGTGCATTGTGATTTAAAACCCAACAATGTGCTTCTAGATGAAGACATGTTAGGGCATGTAACAGATTTTGGTATTGCCAGATTAATTGATGAAACCTCTACATAATCACTTACTTCAACATTTGATTTAAAAGGGTCTGTGGGCTACATTGCACCAGGTATGGCATTTTAGAATGTTAAATTTTTACTTGTCTTTTCTCATCAACAATTTTGTATGTAGGAGAGTAAAATTTGATGAAGGTTATCTTTAATGCAGAGTATGGATTAGGTGAGGGAGTGTCTACCAAAGGACATATTTACAACTATGGCATTTTGTTATTGGAAATGCTTACTAGTAAACGACCAACTAGTGACATGTTTTCTGGAGACCTAAACTTGCAGAAGTGGGTGAACCTAGCCTTTCCAAACAGAGTGAAGGAGGTAATTAACTACATCCTTTTTAGCGATGTGGATGGAGAGGAATTTGAAGAAAATAATGTATACAAATGCTTACTTTCTTTTCTATGGGTTGGCTTACTTTGTTCGAAAGATTCCCCTAATGAAAGGCCAACTATGAGAGATGTGGTAATGGTATTGGAGAGTCTCAGAAATGATTTGGGGGAAAGTGAAGTTGCTTCTAGGAGATTAAGACAAAGCATGTCCAATTTTCTTAGCAATACAAATGCAACAAGGAATGATACGCAGGCATAAAATGTGGATATTTCTTCTACATTTTAGTTTGTGAAAATTGCAATACTAGAAGATTTTGATCTGGCCATTATTCATACAATGACAATTTTTTAAATTACAATTGTTGAAGAAACTTCTATTAGTATTTATATATATATTTGTCATTATTGTCAATATAAAATTAGATTCTTTTGTAGCACGATATTATGTGAATTTCAACTTTACATTTGGTTTAATTTATTATGCATCTGTAATGTGAATGTTTTTAATTGTTTAAAAACTAATTCCATTCTTTATTTTTCTCAAGATGAAAGGATATGATTATAAAAAAATTATCTAACACTTTTAAACACATATTTTAGCATAATGAGTTGATTTTGTGAACTATGTTGGAGTTTAATTAGCTCATTGATATTACTTTTAATTATTCAAACAAAATTTTGTTAGCATTTATTATCTATTTATGATTAATGTTAATGTGAAAATTAAATTCTTTAACAACACTTTATCTATTTATGTTTAATGTTAATGTGAAAACTAAATGCTTTAACAACACTTTATATCTTTATGATTAATGTTAATGTGAAAATTAAATGATTTAACAACACTTTATTAACTATAATAATCAATGGAAAATCTACATGTTGATGCAATTTATTATCATCACCCATGATGTCAATATTCATATCCATGAAGTAAGAGCCCCTCAAAAATCACAAGGAATTAATTGCATTCTCTTTGAAGCATAAGTGAGTGGATTATTATTTAAAATTCAACTAGATAAGTAGTTTGTTTATATTGTTAACAAAATTTTAAATGTTGAACCTCAATTTAAATGTGATTTTTAAATGACAATTGTATTCTTTAAATATACAATTTCATCAATGTAAAATTAAGCTATAATAAATTTGTATATATTATCAACAAAAATTTAAATGTTAGTTCCCATTTTAAATATGATTTTTTAATTTTCATATAAATCGGATTAATGAACCATCAATGGAACCGGAACTTTGTAACTTTAAGTTGTACTCTATACATTGTATTATTTAAGTATACAATTATGATCTATAAATTATGGTGAAAGGTGTGAAAATTGATATTACAAAACTATGACTTAGTATAATTTTTAATAATTATGACCTTTTTCATTATATTATATGTATTCTATTTGCAATTTTTTTATTGCCATACATTGTTGCACAAGTGTTTGAGAGATTTCCCTACCCTTTCAACCCTTCTTGTCTTCAAAGGACTCTTGTTGACCATGTAGATATTTTGCTTCATGTAGTAAGGATTCTTATATCTCGATGAACACTTTGAATTAATAGTTTCTCCTACTGATAAAGCAACAAGTTATGAAAGAAAAGGTTTTATGCTATGTTCCTATTAATAAAGCAACGAGTTATCAAAACTAAGTTTTTATGCTAAGTTGGTCTCTCTAGCTTCCAATGGATATAGGTTTTGAAAATCATAAATCACATTCTTTCATTTCATGGATTTTTTAATGGTGTGTCCATTGGCATGTATGCACTAAACACTCAAATATCATAAAAAGAGAAAGAGAAGTAATTATACACCTTGAGAATGAATTTAAATCTTGTTCGAGGGGAAATCTCTTTTTACAATAGATCAAATGTACAGTATGAGATGATTTATAAAACTATGTCTCCTTGGTATAGATAAGAGACAAATGATACAATTACAATAAAGGGTCTACACGAAAACACTAATATAACAATAGAAATGTAATGACTCAATATCTATGGATTTATCTAAGCATCAACATGCCTCTCCCCTTCAAATAGGTTTTTCCATCAACACTTGATTATATGTGGATGTTTATGCATGAAGAAATCATCTTGCCTTATCGCCTATTCTACTGGTAGGTTATTCCATTTGATGAGGTATTGAGCAATTGCTTGATTTTATAGTTGCTTGAGCCTTGTTTGAAGGATTTTTTCTAGTTCTAGTATGATTTTTCATTAATATATAGTAAAATAATTTTAACTGGGACCTTGTATCCAATTACATTCTTTCAACAAGAATCATGGAATGTTAAGGTACATCTGAAGATGGAGACAACTCTAATTTCTAATCCATACTTCCAATCCTCTGCAACACTTTATAGGGACCATACTACTTGAATTCTAATTTATTTTCCTTCTCTTGTTTCTTAAGGGATGTTTGTTTTTATGGTTGTAGACTCAGAAATACCCAATCCCCCACTTCAAATTCCCAATACCTCCATGTTCCCTCTCAAGTATGATGTGATGGATGGAGGATTATATCTATAAAGTGCCATAAATGAAGACATTTTTTATGAAGTACGGAAGGACGTGTTGTACCACCATTTTTCGAAAGGAAACCACTTGACCCATTGTGTATGTTTATCAGATGCAAAGAAATGAAAATAACCTTCTAGAAATTTATTCACCATCCTAGTTTTCCCATTGGGTTGAAGATGGTAAGAGGAGTTGTGATCCAATTGAGTACCCAAATAAGAAAATAATTCAGTCTAAAAATTACTAGTGAACATTGGATTTCTATCACATCTATCACTTACAATAACCTTGTGGATTCCACGTATCTTCTAAATTGTTTCCATGAATGTTGCAACTACTATACTTTCTTTAAAAAGGATGAGAAAGGGAGAAAAAATGGGCATATTTTTTGATTTGATCCACCACTATCATGATGATATTCTTTCCTTCAGACTTGAGTATTCTGGTAATACAATCCATTGATACCTCTTCCCAATGTTGACTAGGTATGGCTAATGGTTGTAGGATACTTGGGCTCTTGATTTTATCTCCCTTATTTTGTTGGAAAAACAAACACTCAAGCAAAAAAAATTGAAAATTAATTTTAATGCCTTCCCTGCGAAATTCCTTCTTGATCATGTGGTAAGTTTTCAGGAACCTTAAATGTCCTACAAAGTAGAAGTGTTCAATTCCAAAAGGACCTTTTGTTTGAGTTGCGAATTATTACATAAATATAGGTGATCATGATATCATAATGAATCATTCTTCCACACAAATTTATGTAATATACTTTGCTTCTCTTGTATTTGTTGAATGATATTGCATATTTTTCGTCTTCAACCCAATCAGATTGTGGAATGAAAATAACATGTAGTAAGCATTCTATGTCTTATTCTTTCCTTAAAAGTGAATTTTACACCACTTTTTTTTTGTAGGTAATTTCAAAGTCATAACCTAGCATCTTTGTAACCCACTTTTGGTGTTCTTTTGAAGAGAATCATTTTTCCAATAAGTACTTCAAATTATCGTTATCTATTTTTTATTTGAAGTGTCTTCCTATTAGGTAAGGGAACCATTTCTTAACTACATGCAATATGGCCAACATTTCCTTTTCATAAATGGGTTTGAGTAAGTTATTTCCATTAAGTTGGTGGCTTATAAAGGCAAAGGGCCTTCCTTCTTGCATCAAAATTGCACCAATGCCATGCCCTTAGGCATCACACACCATAATAAAGTCTTTTGTGAAGTTAGGCATGACCAGGATTGTAGTTGTACACATATCCTCCTTAAGTTTTTCAAAATATTTGGTTTCTTCTTGAGTCCAATAAAATGCCTCTTTTAATAACATTGTTATATGTGTTTCTATTTGACCATAATTCTTAACAAACTTGTGGTAATATCCCATCAATCCTAAGAATCCTCTAATATTCTTTAATATTTTGGGAACTATCCATTCCGTCATAGGTTTAATTTTGTTAGGGTCCACTTTGACACTTTCATGAGGTACAATATGACCCAAATATTCCAATTCTTGAACCCCAAACGAACACTTGGAAGGCTTTGCATACAATTTTTTCTCATCCAATACTTTTAAGACCATCTAAAAATGTTGTACATGTTCTTCCCAAGTTTTGCTATAAATTAGTATATCATCCAAAAATACCAACACATATTTTTTGAGGAAGGGTTTGAAAATAGAATTGATGAATCATTGAAATGTGGAAGGTGCCATAGTGAGGCCAAATGGAATCACCAAAAACCCATAATGATATTCATGTGTTCTAAAGGTTATTTTGGGGATACCTTATTGCCTCATTACTATTTGATGATATCTAGAATTGAAGATCTAACTTGGTAAATACAATTTCTCCTTTCAATTCATCTAATAATTCATCAATGACTGGAATAGGAACTTATCTTTAATGGTCATTTTGTTGAGTTCTCTATAATTTGGACACATACACCATGAACCTTCCTTTTTGTAAGCCATCACTATTGGTGAAGATAAAGTGCTTTGGATAGGTTGAATGATGCCAATATATAACATTTATTGAACCATACACTTAATCTAACTCTTTCATGCAATTATTGAACCATACACTCAATCTCATTCTTGAGAGTTTGAGGAGTGTTGATGTAGACAATGCATAACAAGATGTCATTAGAGTAGTCTCTTGCAATCCTATTGTTGTAAATATTATTTCCATTGATATAAAAGACATGCGGGCCTACAATATGTCCAAGATAAATATTAAAATCCTACATATGTCCAAGATAAAGATTGCAAGATGAAGATTGTTGAAAGTATTGTTTTTGGTCAGTTTGGATACCCTGTCTTTGAAAGAATTTTTACCCTACATACCTAGCTCAAATGGGAGTACCCATTATATAGTTGTAAATATTATTTCTATACCTTTCCAATGGCATATGGAATTCCCTCTAACTCCCTAGGAATGAGGAGATATGGAATTTTTCATCCGACAACCCAACCAAAAAATTGAGGTCAGCTCAGCCAGTCTTTATAGGTCGACCACGAAAGTGGGGAAAAAATTAATATAAATACACGATAGGTTTTCACATTTGTAGAGAAACCAAGAAAGAGATAAAGTATGAGGTGGACATAAGTGATTTGAGGTTCACTAATTTTTTGGGGGTGTCTTTCTAGTGTGCGAGAGAAGTCTAAGGGATTTTATTGAGGTCTTTCTTGTTCTCAATGTGAACTATGAAGGAATGAAGGTATACGATGTTTTCATGTCCACTATTTTGAGGTTGTGATGTTGCCATCAATGGATACTTCCATCAGTGGATATTTTTGTTAGTGAATGTTTTTTTCAGTAGATGTTGTTCTCAGTGAATGTTGCCATCAATGATTACATTCTATGAATGATGTTATGAGGCTTTCTAGGGTTTGAAGGATTTTCTGTGTAATGAAGCATGTAGGTGAAGTCAGAATTAATATGTGTATGAATATCTGGGATTGATTTCTACACATATCTGTTGAGTTGGTGCTTAGTTGAGGAGATTGGTGTCTCCAATAGGTTGGTGCCTACCTCTTGCTGAGTTGGTTCTCAACTAAGGATATTGGTGTCTCCAATAGACTGGTGCCTACAATATTTGTAAAAGTAGGTTGGCACCTACACACATTTATAAAGATAAGATTTTTTGGTTTTCTTTCGCAAGGGTTTCCACGTTAAACTTGGTGCATTGTGATTAGAGATTATATGTGATTAGTGTTTCTTAGCTAATGAATGATTGATGAATAGTTAAATATAGTAAAACGTATCTTATACTAATTCAAACCCCCCTCTTAGTATAAGCATAAGCTCAAAAATTCGTAATAGAGTGAGTTCCTTCAGAAATACTCTAACCATTGGAAGGTAGATCTCATGAGCACACATGGCTAGTCAAAAATGTTTCTTCACAAACAAGGGTCCATTGATTGACGAAAAAAACTATGCATTATGGTGTGTAATAATGTAGACTTATCTAATGGCTCTTGGGTTTTATATTTGGAAATAAGTCGTGAATGGTTATACAACCCCCAAAACCCCATCAACAGATGCAATTGGGAAGAAGCCTAGTGAATATAATGAAAAATACATGAATGTTATATTGAGTGGTCTATCAGAATCATAATTTGTTAAGGTGATGCATTGTAAATTGGAAAAATACATTTGGGAGAAACTTCAAAACATCTATGAAGGCAATGACAAGGTGAAGAAGGAAAAGCTCCAAAATCATAGAAGGAAGTTTGAGAGTTTGAAAATGGAAAATGAATAAAATGTTGCAACCTATTTCTTTGAGTGGATGAAATTGTCAACACCATCAAAGGACTTGTTGAGGATGTTTAAGAATCAATTATTATGAAAAACATGCTCAGGTCTCTCCACTTAAGATTTTATTCCAAGGTATATTCCATTGAAGAAATGAAGGAATTGGAGAAACTAAAAATGGATGAGATGCATGGGATTCTCACTACATATGAGATGGGGATAGAAAAAGAAAATTCAACATGTAATGAAGAAGCTTTCAAAGAATCAAAGAAGAAAAAAGAACACAAATATTGTGATTGTTCCAACCATGAATTAGATATAGAAGAAGCACAATTTTTGTGAAAGATAAAAATAGGATCTGGAAAACACAAATGTAAGCTACCCTTCATGTATTTTAATTGTGTGGTAGAGTAAGGAATTTTTATGGTAAATGTATATGTGAAAAAAGAGAGTGATGATGAGAAAAATAATTTCAAATAATAGAATAACAATAGAAGAAAATATTATAGACAAAAAAGAGGAAAATATACTAAGAAGAATTGGTTTTACTATAGAGAAGATAGTAGATCATAAGAAGAAAGTGATTGATATGTTTCTGTTATTGGAAAATAAGAATTCATCTTCATGGCTATGGATACAAATTGTAATGATAAAGAAAGTGAAGACAATAAGAAAGAAAAATCAGAAGAAGAAGAAGAAGACACTGATGGTGAAGTGAATCTTGAAGCATAACTCATTAGTGCCTTAGAAGAAATAGACTGACTTAGAGAAAAGAACAGAAAAAAAAGAAAACAATTGTAGAAATATGAAGAGGAGGATCATGATATTTAAGAAACAAAGAACACAAATTTCATCCTAAAGAATCAACTATAAGAGGCAAAAAGGATAGAAGAAGTGGTGAGAATCCAAATATAAGAGAAGAAAGAAAATTGCAAGAAGCTAGAAGCTGAAATAGTTTCTTTAAGAAAGGAACTCGAGAAAACAACTGATCAATTGAATAGAATCTTGAAGTTTGGAAAGATTACTGAAATATTAGATAATATTCTCAATTGCCAAAGGTCACCATTCATCAAAACAGGTCTTGGCTACAACAAAAAAAAAAAAAAAAAATACCCGTGAGAGAGATGCAAGCACTAAGGTCACACAGTCATAAAAAAAGTAAAATGAGGAAAAACCTAAAATCTATGCCAATATTCTCAAAGGATCCATAAAAAATGAAAGAATCAATAGGAAAGGAAATGATGACTAGTAGAAATCTGATTCTACCCAAAAGAATGAATTTAGAAGAGTTGTTCCACCAAGAAGACCTTTCACAAACTAGTACCAAAATCTCTTTCTTGTTTATTATTTTTCTTGCAATAACTTTGGTCATAAAGCAATAGATTGAAAATATTATGTAGGAAGTGATCATGTGAGCGATATAAATAGAGGTTCTTATAAAACTGAAAGGAATGATTATGCGAGAAACAAAACTAGAACTTCTCATGGGTTGTTGATAGAAACTACAATTCATGTTCTCCCCTACTTGATTACCATGTTGAATGTTATAAGTGAAATTACTATGGGCACATAGAATGTTCTTGTAGAAGAAACATAATAACGAAGAAAGAAAATATTCTTTCCAAACATAAATAAGAATACAAAAAGGCGTGGAAAATGAAACAAGAAGAACAAAAGAAGGAAGAATGTAGACTTGCACTTTATGCTCAAAATGAAGGGAACCAATGGTACATTGACAATGGATGTTCAAAACGCATGACAGCGAACCATACCAAGTTTCTCACCTTGAAGGAAGAAAAAGGAGGTAGGGTTACTTTTGGAGATAATGGTTGTGCAAGGATAGTTGGAAAATGTACTATTAGTCTTGATAATGGTAAGACTAAGGCACCAAATGCCCTATATGTTGAAGGGTTAAAGAAGAATATTCTAAGTGTCAGTCAAATGTGTGATCAAGGATACAAAATCACATTTCATTCTAAAGGGTGTGAGATATGGAAAGAAACTTCAGGAAGATTGGTGGAAAATGAAAATAGAACCTCAAGTGATGTATACATACTCGATGAAGTCAAGGAAGAAAAATTTTTGGAACAAAAATTGCGAGTGATATCCCTCTCATCTCATCAGTATAGGGAAGCATGAGCTCAGGAGGAGTAGACCTTTTCCATTGATGTCAAATGGGGAGAAGTTGTAGACATGGGGAGTATCATAATTGACTAAGGGTTGTCAACAATGAAAAAGGGGGATATTGTTGGAAATATTGTTGTCATTGATTTCAAAGATAGGGGGATCCTAAAAAATGCCTAAGATAAATATTACAAGCCTACTAATGTCCTATATAAATATTAAAAGATGGATATTGTTGAAATTTTTATTTTTAGTCAGTTTGGATACCCTATCTTTGAAGGAATTTTTACCCTACATAACTAGATCAAATGAGAGCACAAATTATATGGTTGGAAATCTTATTCTGATACATTTTGAACGGTGTATTTCATTCCCTCTAACTCCCTAGGAATGAAGAGATATAATTTTTTTTGTCTGAAAACGCAACCAAAACATTGAGGTTGGATCAGCCAGTCTTTACAAGAAAACCTCGTGGGGACAAAATTACTATAAATACAAGATATATTTTTTCATTTGTAGAGAAACAAAGCAAGAGATCAAGCATGAGGTGTGAATAAGTGATATAAAGCACGCTAAAGGTGTTGGAGTGTCTTTTTGTTGTGCAAGAGAAGTCTAAGGGATTGATTTCTTGAGGTTTTTGTTGTTCTCAAGGTGCACTATGAAGGACTAAAATTTTGTGATGTTGTCGTGTGCATTGTTTTGAGGTTGTGATGTTGTCTTGAATGGATATTTCTGTTAGTGGATGTTTCTGTTAGTGAATGTTGTTTTTAGTAGATGTTTCTATCAGTGAATGTTGTCTTTAGTGATTACATCAAGGGAATAATGTTGTGAGGCTTTCTAGGGCTTGAATGATTGTTTGTGGAATGAAGCATGCAGGTGAATTCAAAAGTACTCTGTGTATGAAGATCTTGGATTGGCATCTACACATGTCTTGTTGAGTTGGTGCTCAATTGAGGAGATTGGTGTCTCTAGTAGGTTGGTTCCTACATCTTGCTAAGTTGGTGCTCAACTAAGGATATTGGTGTCTCTAGTAGGTTGGTTCCTACAATTTTTGTAATAGTAGGTTGGTTCCTACAATATTTGTAATAGTATGTTGGTTCCTACAAAAATTTATAAAGATAAGTTTTTTTGGTTTTATCCTACAAGGATTTCCACATTAAACTCTGTGAATTGTGATTTGATTTTATATGTGATTATTGTTTCTCAACAAATGAATGATTAAATAAAGATAGAATTTTTTTTGGATAAAAACTATGTGCTAAGTTTCGAAACATCCAATGTTTCAAGTGGATACTCCACCCATAATTAGGGAAATAAAAATATCATATGGTAGAAAGGAGTGTTAAGTTTCATATTTATATGACAAGAGAGTAAGTGACCATTGAGTAAATGTCAAATAATTTATGGGAAGTAGTCATTGATATTAGAGTTAAAGATAAATTATTTAAAGGTGATGAGAAATATAATGAAAAATGGAAAGGTAAAATCCATCCATTAGATTAGGTAAAGAATAAAATTAAGGAGAAAAAGAATTAGTCGTTAAAGTAAATTAAAGTGAAAATTCACCCCTTCCTTCTATCTCCTCATTTTCCCTTGAGTCCTCCTTTTCATTTCATTCTGTTGATCATAATCCCAATGTTAAAAATGAGGCTCCCTCCTCCTTACCTAATGAAATCTCCTTCGATTCAACTCCTTTGGGAAACCTGAAAATCAATGATAATCATCTCTCTCTTCCCCCCTCCTCCATCCCTCTTTCTTCTACTATTATTAATATCTCCTCTCTTATTTTGGATTCTCTGACCCTCCAACTTCTAAAGAAAGGATTGAATTTCTCCCTAGATCCTAGGCATATCCCTATAGAATATATCATCTTCTGCATTGAATCCATTACCCATAAACTTCCATTTCATGAAGTCAAAAAGTTAGACAGGAATGCAATAGAATCCTCCATCGTTCCAGACTTCTTAAACCTAACTTATCTAAAGAAAAAATCTCCTCCATTCCTCAAATTAGTTATAGTCATGATATCCTTATACTCAAATATGACAAAGGTAACTCCACTATCATTATGAATACCTATGATTATGATTCTAAATTTCTTGACCTTATTTCTTCCTCCACTTACAAAAATATTAATAAAAAACCTATGAACTCCATCAATGGTTTGATTACCAAAGTCGTAAAAAATTCCTCTCTTGATCCTATTATCCAAAAGCACATCCTTCCTCATAACCCCAAAACCCCAAGGATCTACGGGAAACCCAAAATTCATAAAAACGATATTCCTCTTAGACCCACAGTGAGCACCATAGGATCCCCCACTCATTCCCTTGCTCGTTTTTTTTTTGATAAACTTTAAAACTTCATAGGGAAAACCTCCTCCTTTATCAAAGATTCTATTGAATTTATTCATAAAACGCATAATATCCACCTTGATGAACATGAACTTATGGTCAGCTTTAATGTGGTCTCTCTTTTCACCAAAATCCTCATTTTAGAAGCCATTTCCTTAATATCCAACCTAATAGACCTTGAAACTCTAGACCTCATAAAAAAATGCCTCTCTTCAACCTTCTTCACCTTCAAGGGGGTTCGCTATGAAAAATATGAAGGAGCAACAAACATGGGGTCTTCCTTATTGCCAAGATATTCATGGAACATTTTGAAACTTTATCCTTAAGCATCTTTCACCTCAAACCTAAGGGTTGGTTTTGTTTTATCAATGATTTTTTTTTCATTTGGCCTCATGGCCAAGCCAACTTAACCTCTTTCTTTAATCATATTAACAACCTGTCCACCACATCCAATTCACCATGGAAACTAAAAAGGACAACTCCATCCCTTTCTTAGATGTCTTCATCTCTCACCTTCCTGATGGCTCCATCTCCCACCAATTCTATAGGAAGAAAATTCACACCGATAGATACCTTAATTCCATCTCCCACCATCAGCCAACCCCAAAATCCATTGTCCTTAAAACCCTAGTTACTTGGGCCATCTGTGTTTCTTCCCCTCAATTCCTCATAAAGGAAAAGGCCCACCTAACCAAAACCATTTTATCCAATGGATTTTCTCTCTCTCAAATCAACCAATATTTTCACATAGACAACATCCCTAAACCAAATATTACCTCTCCCTCCTCCCCTCCTCATGTTCTCATCTCTCTACCTTATATCCAAGGCACCACCGATCAGATATTGAAACTCTTAGTGAAGAAAAATATTTAAAATTGTATTCAAACCCTACAAAACCCTAAAACAATTTTTTAGAACTACTAAAGATAAACTCGACCCGATTCTCGAACAAATATTTTATCAAATCCCTTACTGATGTGGGAAATCATACATAGGTGAAACTAGTAGAACCTTTACATCCTGGCTTAAAGAGAATACAATTGACACCACCTATAACCGAATATCCAAATAAGACATTATCAAACACTCTCTCAACTCTAAGCACCTTATTTTCTTTGACCAAATGAAAATTTTATCCTCTGATCCACATTACTCCTCATGTCTCATTCAAGAATCCCTTTAAATCGAAAAACATTCTAATAACTTCGACTGTGAATATTACTACAAGATGAGTCAATCCCAGAAACCTGCCATTTTCCACCTTGAAAATTATGCATCCTCCTCTTAGATAGTTTTCCTGCTCATCTCTTTTCTTCTTCCTCCACTCTTTTTTTATTGTGTTCCTCTCTCGGTCTGACATCATTTCTCTGTTTCTCTCCAATTTCATTTCCTCTCTTAATCTACCCATGTATTTGGTTTTTATCCCACTTTTAAATATATTTAATTTCTTCAAACCCCACCCCATTTATATTTATATTCATATATCATTATTTGTTTTAGGCTCACATCCCTCTCCTCTCTTCATCTAATTACTTCAACATCTAGTTATTTTTTCTCTTTAATTCTTAATGATATATGTTGGACACACCTACCACACTTAGATGGGGGGTGAATGAGTGTGGGGCTCTTTTTCCCAAAACTTCCCTCTTGCACAAAAATTCATCAATTAGCATTCAACATTTATTCATTACCCATTGTTGTCATTTATAACCAGTTAGATGTGAGCACATATCAGCAACATATATCAGCAATATATCATCAACAATTCATCACCACAATGAACACAAAGAACACAAGATGTATGTACAATTTTCTTTTTATTACGGACTACAATCCTTAGGGTTTATCAGCAACAACTGGATAGAGTACAACTCTACAAGAGAACCAACTCTATATGCAAGACTCATCTTGCATTCTCAGTACCAACTGAGATGAGGAAACAATCCTCAACAGATATCAATCTGTACCATAAACAAGAGCATCAACCATGCACCAACCTGTGCCAAACAACCTATAATCAACCTGTACCATAAACAAGTGCATCCAACCATGTGCCAAGTATATACCAATCATGTGTCAACTAATCATCAACAATGACTCATCAATATGTACCAACATCATCAACTATACACCTCATGTATGTGCCAACTCATCAACTGATTGTCTCAACCATGACTAGTTTTGGATTAGTCAACAACCCTAACTTGAAATAATCATAACTTTGTACCTGTATTGAATAAAGATCTGAAACTGATACACAATGTTATTCAGTGTGTTTTATGAAATTCCTCCAAGTGGCACTACTTGGAACCTCTCAGAAAAGGAGTTATAGCAAAAATGGAATACCTTGCTGAATTCTGGCTTATTCTAGAGAGCGACCTTGTAGAGCGTGCCACACACAAAATATTTGATGAATAGATATGAAAATATTACAGAGAATACTAAAGAATGTAATATAACCAACACAATTGGTCTCACTGAATTTGGATCTGTTATGAATAAGTTATGACGTTTTTACCCGAAACACCTGATTTTGACTAGTTTCAGGACTAGCCACAAACCCTATTTTCCATGTAGTGTAAATCCAAAACTACAACGACCCACAAGATGAATTTTTAACCAAACATACTTGGCTACGTTTTCTCACTTGCATAGAAATTTTAGGATCTGAATCATTATAGAAAAAAAGTTATAACAAAAATGGTGAGATGACCTGTAAATAACATACCTTAGAAAGCACCATCAAAAGAATTTATCCTTCCTTGCATTTCGGCCTTCTTTTCTTAACTTTCCTCAGAATTTCGGCTTAGATATCCTTGGTTACCTCATTCACCTATAGATATTCAATATCCTCAAGTGTTCCACACCAAAAATGCTCAAGAAGCTCTCCATTGATCCACAAAAAGGATGATCTACAAGAGACCATTGCTATCTTATTTATACTTTCATCATTTAGGTCACATAACCCATTTTTAGGTCACTTAACCCATTTATAGGTCACTTAACCTATTTTCCTTATTTTAGGGTTAACCACTTTCCATAAATAGAAAGTTCTCCAATACTTTAACATTTAAATATCCCTTCTTGATTTTGTCACCTTACTTTATCATTTCTTGATTTTGTCACTTATCTTGATTATTTAAATAATCCACCTTGAATTTGTCACTTTAATTTATCATTTAAATAATATTAACCCATTTCTAGGTCACTTAACCTATTTTCCTTATTTTTTGGGGGTTAACCACTTTCCATAAATATTCCTTCTTGATTTTGTCACCTTACTTTATCATTTCCTGATTTTGTCACTTCTCTTGATTATTTAAATAATCCACCTTGAATTTGTCACTTTAATTTATCATTTAAATAATATTAACCCATTTATAGGTCACTTAACCTATTTTCCTTATTTTTA
>ML785209.1:224749-268626 GCA_009831015.1 Picea engelmannii | reverse complement strand
TGTAGTGCATTCCTTAATTTTTAATTTATAGAATAAAGAAAATTAATATTGGATTCTCTTTCCGTTAATTTATTAGTCCCTACCGCCTCTACCATTAATAAAAAGTTACGAATGTAAAAATAAAAGGAAAATATTAATGAGCGCATTTACTTTTTGAGTTTAAATATATATATATATATATATATATATATATATATAATAAAAATAAAAATAAAAATAAAGGGAAAAAAAAAAGGGAAAAGGGGGGAAAACCTAAAAGAAAGAGGATTTAGGGTTTGAGATTCCATAAGAAGAGAGGGGGGAGCTGGGAGGGAGGGGATGCTGTCGAAATGGAAAACTGGACGGATTTCTTGTGAGGAGTTGGGGATCTCTCAGCTGTGTTAGAGTGGTAACTCAGCCTTGGAGGCGAGCTGAGAAGCTAGGTTACTGTCTGGATTGTGTGTGGCCCCTTTGCGGCTCGGGGGGCTGAGGGGGAAGCAGAGTACCCCTAGCGTTTGGCTGGGAGGTACCGGTGAGTCCTCTACAGTCGGCGAGCGGGAGCGGCAAGGAGCAGGAGCGGCAGGAGCGCACGGTCATCTTCAAAGCGGGAGATAAGGCTACAATATGATTTCTGTTTTAGTAGGTTAGAATGTGATATGATTTCTGAATAGCGGATGCAATGGATTGATCGATTGTTTTAATCATTTATTCAGCGATTATAAATAAAAAAATTGTCGTAACTGTTGGTTGTATCTAATCTCTCAAGTGACTGGTATTATTGATGCATTTATGTACAAGTTTATAAGTCATAGGTGTCGTGTAAAAATACAACGGATCAGCTACGAAGGGGCTTATCAATAAAACCTTGGCATACCCGTGTTTCTGTATACAGTATTGATGATTGGTTCGGCGCTAACAGAGATTACTTACTATGGTCTGAATTCCTTTTGAGTGAGAGTGGAGTTTATCCATAGACAGAGTGTATCACCCAGTTTGAATGAGTTAACCCTCTTAAATTTACCTTTACCGTAGAATTTACCGAGTATTACCTCCAGGGTTTCAAGCGATATCCCTTAAAATTGTTTAATGCCGTATTACCCTGTGCCGCGACCATTTTAGCTCTGTTGATAGATCGGGGAATGGCTACGCTGTAATGATTGAAAACTTGCAACATTTCTTGTCTGCGTTACTTTTTCTGGGCAGTTACTCTCCTATGCCTGTAATTTCTACCTAATGATTAATCCATCGATGCGCCTCCCGTTGGTTTTTGCGTTTTCATTTTCCATTTAACAGTTCGACCTGTCCCACTGTGGTTGGGGAGGTTTACCCAGCCTTTCCTTAGTTATTCAGCAACGGTTATGGCTAGATGCCTGGCGGTAACCAGCAGTGAATAGGCGTCGGCGACTATCCTGAGTCGCGCGTCCCTTACCCTAGTTCCTTCCTGGCACTCTGCCGGTTGATTCTTGATTGATTGTTGGGTCGCCGATTGATTGACATGACTGTTGTGATTATTGAGTCCTTTTTACACGCATTCTGGAAAAACAAAACTTCCTGCGTGGCTTGATTTCTGCGCGCCTCACTTGGGAGGACTGCAACCTTTGCTTGGGTATAAATTTAGTGGCTGAGTGACCATTAACGCCCTCGCTGCCTTAACGTTACATCCGGATGCCGGAACGCTCACCTGTAGCTGCTCCTCGTTGTCATGGGTAGACAGCTCGCTGTCTCTAGGTCGCCCCTCTCAAACGCTGCATTTCTTTAAATGAGGTGTCAGCGTGATTCCTAGTTTAACTGGTTAATTCATGGTGGCACAGCAGAAATACAGAGTTCTCTTATTATTATTTTATTACAGTCATCACTAGATACGTTATTTACTTGGTTGCCTAAATTTTCTTTTCCTTAAGGGGCAAGGTGGACTGGCCGCCAAACCCTCAAAGATTTTACTGCTCACGCCGTGTCATGATACTGGAATAAATGCTAAGATTATCGATTTTAGAACGCCCTTTCCAAAGCCTTGGGGATTCCGAAGTATTAATGTAACCACCCAGATTAGAATGTTGATAGCGATGTCAGCTGGACTCCAACACAGTTTTGAATGAAGCACGGTTTGGCACTTACCGGATTAGATCTGCTTAGGTTTTATCACCGCGGTTTGGCTCGATAATACTAGAATGAAAGAGTTCGGTTTCCATAAAATCTGGGCCCTATATTATAATGAATCATCCTATAATGAATGCATGTAAATGTCATCGGAATGAATGAGATGTGATGTTATGGTAAGGTAATGGTAACGACTGTAAAGCAATGTTGTTGTTATGTTATTACTTTATATTATTTTATTTTATTTTAAGTGTAATGTAAGGAAATGTTCTGGCACTATGTTATTGTAATGTTAATTCATTGTATCATAATGAGTGTAAGGTAACGTTATTGTAGGAATCATCTCATGATGGAATGTAATGAAGTATAATGGAAGGAATTTGTTATTACTTTATATTATTTTATTTTATTTTAAGTGTAATGTAAGGAAATGTTCTCGCACTATGTATTGTAATGTTAATTCATTGTATCATAATGAGTGTAAGGTGTAACGTTATTGTAGGAATCATCTCATGATGGAATGTAATGAAGTATAATGGAAGGAATTTGTTATGCATCTTTATCTTATTTGAAGGAAGGAGGTATTATTTTATTTAATCCTTTAAGAAGGGTTTATTCTTTTAAATAATTATTTAGGAAAGGAGGTATTCTTTTATTTATCCATTTAAGAAGGGATTTATTCTTTTACCAATTCAAATAGTGTGGTGCAATGGAAAAGGAGGTTTGTGTAAGTTTATAGGAGGTCGAGGGTTCAACCCCCCCCCATTGACTCCTATAATTGAGGTATTCTTTTATTTATCCATTTAAGGAAGGATTTATTCTTTTACCAATTCATTTAATGAAGGGATTTATTCCTTCAGTTATTTATCTAGATAAGGGATTTATTCTTTTTATGCATGTGTTAAAGATGGGTTGTTTAAGTTATCATGACCGGGTATCCTGCTTTTAACTAGTTCAACCCTTAATGCAGACTGATCCTAAATGCTAAATTAAAATTTACTTGTTGACTAATTGAGTTGTAATTGACTTCAATACTAACATAACGTTGTATTTGGCCAATTGATTTATGACCCGCATTCAGGATGTAAAACTACAATAAACTTAGCACAATTCAGTGATCGGTATTTAGCGTTTGTTTAGATCTTAGAAAGGGACCTTTATCCAGGTTTACTGGTGGGGTAGTTGATGAGGTTGTATTTAGCTTACGCTTTCCTATGAGGACTGTTGTTCCTTAACCCTTATTGCACTTGGTTGTAATCATTTCATGGCTTGGCCTGCTTGTGTTGGGCAGGATGTAGACACCCCCAGGTAGCCTTAGGAGGTATGTCTACATGTGTGATTGTTTCGTGTAAGAATCCAGTGCCGTATCAAGAGTCTCGGGCCCTTTAAAGGCAGGGTTTCCACTCTTGCGACACACCCGAGGGGATTACTAGTTTCTGCCTGAGCAATCGGCCAAGAGCCTATCTGACCTCCTCTCTCTCCGGAGCAGAGGACTAAGATTAAACGCCCTGCTTTCCTATGCAGAAATAGTAAAACCTACTACCATGGATTCTACCTTCTGTGTTCATACGGTACCTAACCCAGTATGTCGTTTATTGTTGAAGATATTGTGGGGCGCCTTTGTCTTGGGTAGTATTTGTTGCAGTACTTGTGTGCGCCTTATGTCCTTGGTTGTTATTGTTGCAGCTACTTGATGTGTGCCCTTGTCTTATTGTGGTAATCTTCGTGGTTGCGTCTTGCTGGTTGTCGGGTGGCGACGTAGAGTCAAGTGTGTCTGTTCCTTTGTACACGCGTGCACACACTTTTAAACAAAAAAAAAATTGCACCTGTTATCCGAGTTGTTGTCGTAACAAGGAGGTCGTTACAATTCTCACCACATTTATGGACCTTGTACTTGTTGTCACAATTGAAACATAGTCCCTTTGCTCCTCTTTCCTCTAGTTATTGAGGTGTCAACCTTGTAGGTTGAGTGTGGTTAGGAGAGGGAGCATGGTCCTCTCTATAGTTGTTAGTGGCCACCCTTTTAGTATCCATATTTTTTCTTTCCACTTTCCTTTCCACACTGAAATCATGATCCAAGGATGTAGGTCTAAAGAGATGCACCTCATATTGAATTTTATTCTTTAAAGGGCCCATAAATAGACATAACAAATTTTCCTTTGAAATGTTCTTTACCTTGAGACTCAACTTTTGGAATTGTTTAATGTTCTCTATAATTGGACATCTTTATCGAAGATTTATCAATTGACTAAAGAATGTGTTTATCTTAGTATCCTCATAATGTGTTATCATTTCATCTGTAAAAATGGACCAAGAGACAATAAAATCATTTTTTCATTCACAAAGCCATTGGTACCAAACAAATTGATTAGGTCCTAAATACAAGGATGCAAGAGTTACCTTTTGTAAATTTGGAACTTGGTGTAAATGAAATAATAGCTCCATCTAGAATATATATGCTATATTATCTTGATCTGTAAACTACCATGGATATTTCACTGGAACTGTTTGTCACAACAAATCCAATAAAGTAATGAAATCTTTACTATGAAGGTTAATTTCCTTTTGATCTCCAAAATATTTAGTTACCACTAAAATAGATAAAATACATAAAATAGAGGATAGTAAAACACATTGACACCATCCACAAATAAACACAAGATATGACCTCAGAAACCCATTACAAGAGAAAACCCAACGAGAAGGCGAGGTTGCTCTGCTCTCTTTTCTTTGGTATAGAAATGATGCAAGTACAAAGAAATAGACACTCTTTGTGGAGTTTCCTTTGAACTGTGGCCTGTATGGATACTACATAATATCTCCTCCTTTTGTTTCCCCACACATTACCACTCTCAGATGTTTTTATCAGCTATGGAACAAGATACAATGCAAAATAATGGAACCCCTCCTTCTAGTGGCTCGATTTATAACATAGCCTGATAGCCATCTAGGGATAGATTTTTGACTTCCTTAACCCTCAATTGTGATAGGGTTTTGGAACTTCTAGAATATTCTTGAAATTACATACGTGGCTAGACCCATATGCATGAGTAGTGGGGGTTGATGTGGCATCCTCTCGTACCATGGTGGTCAACATGATAGGTAAATTTTTGAGAGGCATAACTTTTTCATACGAACTACGTTTGACGCAATTTTTACATCGTTGGAAAGGTATCGATGTGTAGAATAGATTCACGGGGTCCAACTTATTGGTAGAAATTTTAAACCCTAAATATATCGTTTTATGCCTCAAAATGGCCCCGGAAGGTTCTAGACCCCAATTTTCGAAACTGGGGCCTACCACTAAAATGGCCCTACAAGCTAATTCGTCCAATTTTTTCCACTCTAAAAGGATCGAGATAGATGAAAAATAATACAATGATACAATTTGCATCGCACCTCTCCATTTTGGAAGGAGTTTGGTCCCCAAAATCGTTACTAGACGAGGTGACGAAATATTTCCTATGCCTTCTCCCCGGAGTACCATTTTGCTTTTCCTGGAAGCTGCCATTTCAACCCAATCTACCAAATTTCATGCTACCCATTTCTTGTAGTTCTAGAATGCTTATGAAAAATTGTGTCTTCTTCCAACTCTACATGAGCATATAGTGCTAAATCCTATTGAAGATAGGACCTGCTCCTCCTCCTGATCCAACATGGAGGGATCATAGAGTTTGAGATTCTCCACATTCACTACTGAGTAAATGTGCATGTATGGGGGTATACTGAATCTGTAGGTATTATATCCCACCTTTTCCAATACCTCAAAAGGACCATACCGTAGAGCCTTTATATTCTTACCAGGACCATGTAGTCTTTCCTTATTTAGCTATAGAAATACTCTGTCTCCCACTCTAAATGTTTTCTTTGTTCAATGTTGGTCATGTATAGCCTTGTACTTTTCCCGTGACTTGTTTAGTGTCTCATGTACTTGCAAATGGATCTTCTTGATCTTCTCAACATTTTTTTTTTCTATTCTTAATTCATCTCCTATGAGGTCCTCCCTCACTCCTCCTTGCTATCCATATACAACATCTAAGGATAAAGGTAGAAAATAACCAAAATAAGTTTCAAAAGGTGACTTACTAGTAGAATTGTGGACTAATCTATTATAAGAATGTTGTATATAGATCAATGTTTCATCCCAAGTCTTTAAATGCTTCTAATTGTAACCCCTCAAAATTTGCACCAAAGTCTTGTTGACTACTTTCATCTACCCATCTATCTATGGATGGAATTTTGTAGACCTCTTCAACTTAGTGTCCATATTATACCACAATGTAGTCCAAAATGCACTAAAAAATATAGTATCTATATCTGAGATGATGCTCCTTGGTATCCCAAAGTGCACCGAGACATGTTCAAAGAACTTATTTGTTTCTTCTTGTCCATTGATGGTATTTTTCCAAGGCATGATAATGTACATTTTTCTAAACCTGTCAATAACCACAAATAGATATTCATGTCCCTTCCTGGTTTTTGGTAAACCTCCCACAAAATCCATGGAAATGCTTTCCCAAGATCGAGTGGGTATAGGTAAAGGATGGTATAGGCCTTGCTTCCCATTGTTGGGTTTGTTGGAACAACAAAGTATACATTCTCTAATATTTTGTGCTACATTTTATTGCATTTTGAGCCAATACATACCTTTGTAAGTTGTCGACCATCTTCCCAACACCAAAATTTCCTACAACATTGGAGGTGTGAGCCTCTATGATAAGATGCAATTGTTCACCTTTAGAAACATAGATCTTGTCAATATTGTAGAGTAATCCATTCTAGAAATGACAATGAGTGTTTTTGTCATCGTTTTCTATATGAATTTTGCCCTATGGCTACTGAAACACCTCCTTGATGTCATCATCTTCTGTGTATGCCTCTTTGTATGCATCATGGGTAAAAGGATCCATGTACATCAGAGTTACCAAAGATGTAATCTTGGATGTGGGTGGTAATGAAAGCATATTATCCAACTTATTTTTGCTACCCTTCTTATACTTTATGACTAAATGAAATTGTTGTAAAAACCCCATCCACTTGTAATTCCTGGTTTGTTGTAGCTTACTATAGGCTTGAAAACATTGTAGTGGTTGGTGATCTATATGGATGATGGTATAGTTTCTCATTAGATAGTTCTTCCACCTTTTATTAGTTTGTACCATGGAATAAATATCCTTTTCATAGGTAGGGTAGTTGAGAAATTCCCCATGAAATACTTCAGAATGATAACAGACGGACCTTCCTCCATGCATCATCACTGCTCCCATGGAGTACCCACTTGCATCTGTCTCCACTTCAAAAGGCTCATGGAATTTTGGTAGTGCAAGCACTGGTGCTTGACTAATCTTTATTTTCATCCCATCAAAGGCCTTCTGCTGATTCTTTCCCCACTAAAAACTCTTACCACTGGTTGTTATGGTGTGGAGTGGTGCAACTACCACTAAAAATGAATCTATGAACTTCCACAAGTATTGTGCCACCCCAAAACAAATCTTAACTTCAATGACATTTGTAGGAACTGGCCATTTCATGATGGCCTCCATCTTTGCAGGATCTATCTTGAGCTCCCCTCCATCGATCACATATCCCAAATAACCAAATACTACTAAGAAAACTAGCATTTCTTGAGATTAGCTAGCAACTGGTGCCTTTTAGAGTCTTTAACACTTGCATAATATTTGATGTGTGCTCCTCCTAGGTAGCACTATAAACCAATATATCATCTAAATAAAAAATAACAAGTGAATCTAGAAAAGGTCGTAAAACATCATTCATTAGTCTCATAAATATTGTCGGTGTGTTGCATAAACAAAATGGCATAACCAACCAATCATACAAACCTTGCCTTGTTTTGAAGGAAGTCTTCCAGGGATATTCTTCTTTGAATCATACCTGGTAATATCCTAATTTCAAATCCATCTTAGTGAAATACCGAGCATGTTGTTGCTAGTCCAACATATCATCGATCCTTGGCAAGGAGTATCGATTATTTAGGGTGATTTTGTTCAATGCCCTGTAATTGATACACATTATATAATTCCCATCCTTCTTGATCACAATTATTATGGGTGACCCACAAGGTGAGGTACTTGGTCAAATCACATCCTTCTTCAACAATTGTTGTAACTGCTTGTTCACTTCATTTTCTTCTAGAACAGACTTTCCATACAACCTAATATTTGGCAATGGGGAGTTTGGCAATAATTGTATTTCATGCTCCACTTCCCTCTTAGGTGGTAGTCCTTTAGGCTCCTGGAACACTCCTATGTATTCCTATAGAAACTCTTCCAATTGATGTTTCTTCTCTCTAGTACACCCCTCTAGGTATTCCTTCACTATGATTGACTCATCATCAGACTGATTTTCTCTTAAGAAAATAAAAATATATTTCCTACTAGAACTAATCAACTTCTTGGATTGGTTGGCACTTACCAGTGAGATCTTTGACTTGCCTTTATGTGCATTGATGATGTAGGACTTCCCATCCTTGATAAGTTGGTATTCGTTGGCTCTCCCTATGAATATTGCATCCCTCATATACATGTAATGGATTTCTAACATTACTCCACATACATGAAGGGGTACTACATCCAATTCCACTTCATTACTAAAATCAACGCTTATAGAAAATATAATCTTACAATGTTTCGTTACCTTTATCTATACATCCTTTTTTACCCAACCCAATGGATATGAGTTGGGATGACTGTGAACCTTCAATCCAAGCTTGTTGACTAGATCTTCTTCTATGAGATTAGCCTATGTACTGGAGTCAAATAGAGCATATATCTTAGTCTTCTTGACCTGAATATTGATGTGGAAGAGCTTGGTCATATCCTTCTCTGCATCTTGATGAAGGCTAATCAGATTTACCTCCTTCTGTATAGATGTGAAAAAAATCATGTCATCAATATCCGAGCTTTTTTCAACTTGATTGCTTGAATATTTGGCTATAAGGTTCTTTTTCTTTCTGTCCTTCTTGCGATTCTTCAGGTTTAGCTCTGGATGTAGTTTCCAACATTTTTCCTTGGCATGTCCATCAATGTTGCAATGATTACAATGGTTGTTGGGATATTTACTATGTTGTGAAATGGCTATTTTCTTCTTATGTTTCCCCCCTTTTCACTTCTTCTTCCCCTCCTTGAAATATTATTGGTTCTATTTTTGCTTCAAACCCCTTGGCTTCCCCTTATTTTGGCCTGTGTTTTCCAGGTATTATGCCTATACACAAGTCTCATCCACTGTCCTTGTCTTGAAGAGAATCACCTTCTTTTGTAGATGACTTTTTAAAGCCCCCATATACTTGCGTAGTACATATCAGTTCTTGGGAGAGATACCCAACATGATGGCCATCTTTTTTACAAGTCACTCTATGGCATGGGGTAAACCACAACTGAAGGAAATGACTGCAAAAATCAACTCTAATCTCAAGTATGCTATATAAATATACATGCTAACAAGACAAGATAAAGATCCTACCTCATCTGGACATTCGTATAAGACCACCATTGCGCACTCGACTCAAATCTATACACCTACAACTTGTCCTCAAAAACCAATACACAGAAGCATATGATGATAATATGTAAAGTTAGCACACATAATAGCATAATCCATCAATATTCATAACAAATATGCCCATGGAATAACAATTCAAATATTTGCAAGACATTAATTAGATGAGAAAAGAGTATTCATATTAAAATACGATCAACAAAAGTGTATGAATGAAAAACTTCTGTGTCAGCACATCTACGAACCGAGAAACTAAGTCCCTTCTAGTTGGCCTCCACCACTTCAATACTCCACTAATGACAAGCTCATAGAAGAAATACAATGAGGTTCTTCATCAAATAGGGGAGCGATTTTGGGATGAACAATGTGTTCATACATAAAAGGAAAAAGGGATGCATACTCAATATGAAGTGAGTAATTTCTCTAGAGTAACTTTCCTCTCAAAGTTGAATTATTCTCCTCTTTCCACAACTTGGATATGGCCCATTTATAGCCTTCAAATGGAACTAAAGGGATGATTCGAGATGTTTCTAGTATATGGAAGGTCAAGGATCATGGATCTCATGACGTGACATGGAAACGCGACACCATTTTTTCATTTTGGGCACAAAACCCGATGTACGCTGGTTGTAATGGTGCATATATGTGGAAAAATATGTTTTTTAGCTCTGGGAATTTCAAAAAGGGGACTTCAAGTCTACATAGGGAAATGGAAAATTCCTTCTGAGCAAGTTGCATGGGGTGAGGTAAATATTGCTATAATAGATTCCCCCTAATGTGTGAGGTCATAGGAATATCTGCGATGGCCAAAATACATTATAATTACTAGAAGTGGAGTAATGGAGACCCAGCTGGAAGAACTAGTTGCTCATAAGAATATTACAATCCATAATGAATTTGTACACATGGATTCCAATTTGAATTACACTACAGATCCATGTGGAAATATACCAAATAGTTGTTCATGGCCATGAATAGGAAATACAAAGGTAGACACATTCCATAGGTTGTCATAGTCACGAACAAGGCCCAGTGAAAACCAATCTCAAAATCAATTTGAAGATATCTGTATATAATGAAGTACAATATGATCTCCAATATCATTGAAGTCATATAGGTACTGGTCCAATAATTGATAAAAACAACTAAGGAAAGTTGCGAATATGAATTGATGTCTTCAAGTCTTCTACTCGATCCACCAAAGGTGCAAGTCTACATCATGTGAATAAAGGATTTGAGTTCGAACACAATGAGACTTCATTTGATTACTGATCATTGAGGTATATTGTTAACAAATGCTAGACAACCTACCAATAATGATAGTAGGTATCGAGGCATCGAGTACATTATTACAAGTGTGAATAAAGGTGTTGAGGTAGAACACTTAAAGAATCCATCGATAATGAGACATTGATGTATTCCCAACTGTTGATGGCAAGAGAACCTGCCATTGATGATTGCAAGCCTTTAGGTACTCATAGGACTCTAGGCCTCATTTTAAGAATAGATGGGATGAAGTCAATGGAAGGAGACGCACTGAAAGGAGAGCATTAAGGAATCTCTCATCAGTCAGCACAAGGTACAAATCAATAGCTTGATATTTTGGAGGAAATCATATGAAGAACATGTTCATGTACCAACAACCCTGTGCGTCTTTCGCATGCACCAGATGTAAGAAGTTCACTAAAAAAACCCTTTGAATAGCATCCAATAATGAAAAATTGTCTTAAAAGGTGAGGAAACCACCAATAAGGCTAATGGCATCTAAGACACTGCATGAATCCCAATGTGTGAATAGATTTATTTCCTTCAAACACAAGGGAAACCTCCTATTCAACGACCAACGAGGAGATGTCGACTGTTGGGTTCAAGGTTACCTACCCATAAGGAAATTAGGACTAGGGTGCACGGTAGGACTACTGCTTCACGTAACTATGAGACATACTAAGGGTATGGTCGACATAAAAAGTTAAGAGTTCTGAGAAATGGATGACATAGTCTTATAGACATCCTTTGAACAAGAGCATGAGACATATCGATGACTTTGGCAACATAGAATCAATGATGAAACTTTGTGATGCAGGAGGCACCAATCAAACTATCCATAGGAACTAGAAGAGTAACTAGTTGGAGGAGTAAATCTAAGTAACAAGCTCATCCTTTTAAGGTCATGCTATACCCAAAATTTTGATGAAAAGTGGAATTAAAATTTTGTGCTCTGTTCAAAGGCAAAACGACTGTTGCCAATATGATATAATATTCTTTTCCCGCCTGTCTTTTTTTTTTTCATAGTCAAACGAATGTTATGATACATAGGAGGAAACCAGTGTCGCGAGTAAGAAACTAGTTCCAATAGTGGAACATACCTATGCTAAATGAAAGGGGGTGCATGCAGGATATGGACACTCGGGGGAATGTTTCCTCTTGGGGTATAGGGTGTCAATTTGCAAAGGATATAAACAAGGCTCTACTTGGCTGATGATGAAAATTGTTGAGGTGATAGGATTATAACACAAAAGTGAGAACCGACAATAGGTTCAATACTACAATAAAGATAATGAGATGCAATCACAACTTAACTCCAAAGAATGTCATTTTTTGTACATTTAGTCCCCTAGTCCCGAAAAAGTATAAAAAATACCCAGGAGAACTCTTCTAGCCACTAGTGAATAGAGTGTTACTTTTTCGAAATTAGTCTACTTGGTCCAAAAAAGGATTAAACTTACACCAAATAGACATCCTTTCAAGTCCAATTTTACGAGTGTGAAAGAGACAATTTCACTCGGAAATATTTTCGCTTTTTGAGAGAGTCGGAAAATACCTTAAACAAGACTCAGTGGGAGTCCCATAGGTATAGGTCAGCATGCTTATGAGTAAGGATATGAGGCTCGAATGCAAAGTCATATCAGAAATATAAGGGACTCCCGGTCTTTGTGGAATAATCTCTACATGGGCACCAGATGACACAAAGTTTCAAATTAGGGCACCCATGTTTGGTAGGTCTCTACCATTCAATAATGACACTTCTAGTAGCAATAAGGAGGTTTCGTGTCACTAATAAATGGGTTCGTACCTAATGAATATAGATCACAATCATAGGATAATGAAAAAATGCAAGATGGAGTGATGACCTATCCTATATGCTGGTCAAAGAAATATGCATGCCAAAGTCACAAACGGGTGAAATAGCGCTAGAAACCGCAAAAATCCCTGGGAAAAACCACCATAACCAACTCTTTCGACTGCACTATTAGTCCACTAGGCCAAAACATTAGAAAAAACTATGTAAAGTGGGTAAAATGTTTCTATAAATAGTAAAAATAACCAATTTTACCATACCATTTCACATTTTCACCCAAATAGTGCATTTTGGACGAAATTTCCCATGACCTTCAAGTGTCAATTGCATGAGCTACGGGTGTCGGAATTTGCAATCGTCTGGACCAAGTAAGTACTCTTTCGCACCTCTTCATTTCTAGTGGATTAGAATTTGAATTTTGATCTCACTTTTTGATTTTTTTGAATCACAAATTAGGAATTAGGGTGTATGTGGGATGCAGATCATCGGGTCACGTATACGAAGCTCTATACACAATTGTTATCAAAACAAACTGCATATATGCAGCCCTATACGTGACTGTGTATACTGCATATCACGTACAAGTCCACAACTTGTTTTTTTTAAAGGAATTTGACTCAAAAAATGAATTTTTTCTTGCAGGATGGTATTGGAATGGAGAGAAATAGAGCAAGAGGAGGTTGATGTTGTAGTGGAAAGAGATCCAGGGGCCTAACTAGCATTAAAAAGATGCAAAATTTATAATTTTTGGGCTCTGAAAGGGATGAGGGCTCAAGTGAGGCTTCTCCAAATGTTGATGAACTTTTGGGATCTGGATACAGATGCATTCAACCTTGATGGGCAACCATTGAGAATTGAAGTCGAGGATATCTACTTTCTTACAGGATTGTCACGTTGGGGTGAGGTGGTGAACCTCAAAGCCAGTGGAAATGGCAGTGGCATGAACATAGAAGACTACATCACCACTCACTGTGTTGCAGGCATAGAAAAGGTAGGGAGCCAACTCCCCATTAGGAAGATCAACAACCTGAGTCTAAATATCATTGTTCTCATGCTTACACGGATCACGGAGTCGACCTAATTGCATCAAGAATCAAGGCCACTAATGTTCTACTCTATGGAGTGCTTACAACCCACAATATATTAATGTTTCACCTCATTACTAGATACCATGAAGAGCTAGTTGACAGATTGCAAACAGGGTAGGAAGAGGAACTTCGGGTTTGCATCTATCTTGTGTAGTTTTTTCTTCGAGAGGGTTCTGATATTGAGCCCTAGAGTCGAGATGGCTCCACACAGACCGCTCAATCTATCCATTTCACAGTGGATCGAGGTGATGAGGCAGTTGAGAGGTGGTAGGGTACTGACCCCCTACAATGATGAGTTCTTTTTCTGGTGGCGTCGACAGGTGATAAACTTGGAGGACTACCCTTATACATGGATAGACTTCATAGGAGACCCAAACATGCCATTTCCACTAGATTTTTGCCTACAGAGACATAGGTATGAAACAATTTTCAAATATATTTCATTTTTTTGTGTTTTTCAACGATAATAAAAAAATACAAATGCTTTTGGATGGTGTCAAGTATTTTAACAAAAATGCTTTGTTGTGCATATGTAGGTTTGCGACGGCTGGACAGATTCCCACGCCACTGAAAAAGGAACTAGGGGGATGAACCAGTGGGAGGATATGCAGAGAGACTGCTTCAAAATTTGCAGGGCAACCTGTCTCATTGGATGCACAAGATTCCCATGGTACAGGTAGAGGATATTCTAGAGGCGATGCAATGACAGGTGGTGGGTGTGCCCCATGCATGCATGCAACTCCTCCGCCGTCTCACAATGCCATAGTACACTATCATGACACACATTTAGAGCCACCGGTGTAGCTGTCATGGCTATTGTATTGATTGAATGTATATGTATTTTGAGGTTGTGAGCCCCAATTTTGTACTATAACACCATATTTTGAAATATAAAAACATTGGTCTTTGACTTTACTTATATTACAATGTTTACATTGGTGAATGTGTTTTCTTTACTTTAGTTATTTGACAAATGACAATCTAAAACATAATTAGCATATGAATTGGATACATGATTAGAAATTCTATGTATGTGATTATAAGTAATAAAATCAAAATGGCGTTCGAAAAGTCATACCTGTAGGAATCATCGAAGTAGAGTAGGTTCTTGCACATGGTAATTGTTGTTCAACTGACATACTACTAACTAGGAATCCAGATGAACTTCTAAATATCAAATACCATGTGAAATGGCATCTTGTAAAAGATCTAGAATGACGCTATACTCATCCACATTATTCGTTGATGGCTCTATACAAACGCCACCTGGAGACACAAGTTGAACCTTGGATGAGTAAACAACCCAGGTGGCGGAAGCCAAGTTCTGTGTATGATGAATGGAACCATCTGTGAATCCTAAGTAAATTGACGACTCCGTTGACATATTCCAACCAAGGAAAAAATTGATAAGAAATCTGATGATATAAAGAAAAAGACATATATACACTAAAATACATTAGTATACTAAGAGTTCCTCCCAATCTTGTGGGCTTAAGTGTAATATCTTTTCAATTAGAGCCCATTTTTGGGCCTAGTCAACATATTCCCTTCATAATATTCTAATTTTTAGGCTCCTTTTTATATGGAACGCCACATGATATAAGTACTGTGCCACATGGGGTTCAACTTGCCTGCCCCCAGTGGTTCGTTGGCTTGGTCATACAATAGGACCAAGTCACCCTCGAAATACTGTCGAAGACAAACAAACTTATCATATTGGACCTTGACACGTCATTTATTCACTTCGATAGTCGTAGAGGAATCTCGACATTGTTCATCTAGGCTCTCTAGGTGTACGAGGTTCTCTTCAAGATCATAAGTGTCAGGTAGGATCTTAACTTCCAGTTTAAGAGAAGGGATTTTGCATTTAATAGGAAGGATCGACTCCATACTGTGTACTAACTGAAAAGGAGAAAAAATGATGGAAGTCTTAACCAGGTTTCGGTATGCCCAAAGCATAGGGTAAAGCATGAGATGCCAGTCATATTTGCTCTGGTTCATAGTTTTATGAAAAATGGTCTTGAGAGACTTGTTCACGGCCTGTACTTGTCCATTTTCCTATGGATAGTAAGGGGAATAATGACCATGTTTAAACCCCAGTTTCAATGCTAATTATTTCATCATTTCATTCTGAAAGTGACTTCCATGAGCAGTGACAATCTCACTTGGGATTCTAAACTTGGCTATAATTTGATTGAACATTAAAAAATATACATTATTACCATCATATTTAATTGTAGGAATGGCCTCATCCCACTTAGTAAAGTAGTCTGCGGCCACGATAATATGTTGATGCCCCCCCAGCCGAAGTTGGGTTGCAATCCACAAAATCTACCCCCCACTTGGTGAAGGGACTGGCGATGATAAACGGGTGAAGAGGGGATGGATGTGAGTTCATATTCCGAGTGAACACCTAGAAAGGGTGACACTTCTTAACTGATTCGACACAATCTTTAAATATAGACGACCAAAAATAATCAGCTTGCAAAATATTCTGGGCTATCGCAAGCCCGGATAGATGACCACCACAAGCCCCACTATGACACTCATTCAGAATGGATTCAGCCTCCTCATGAGTCAAGAAATGACACAAGATATTATCTACACCTCGACGATACAAAGTGTCATCGATGATAAGGTAGTTCGTAGCTTGATACTGTATACGTCGTCGATCGTCTCTCGAGAGATGTTGAGAGAACTTCAAGGTTTGAAGATAGATAAAAATATCTCCATACCAAGGGTCCGAAGACGATATAGGGAAACATTTTTCATCCACAAATGAATCGACATGAATAACATCCTCATCTAACTGAGGGAAGTCTGATATTAACTTGGAAAAAAACTAGCTATTTCTTGGATTTCACCGAAGCAAAATCGAGATCAAACTCTTGGAAGATGACAATCTATTTATTATATTCCCCCCCTATGATACGCCTAGTAATGGCGTATTGAAATGGGTTGACATCATCAAGTACGATAGTTTTGAAAATAAATATATAGTGCCATAATATTTGAACTGCATGTACGACAACCAAAACTAGCTTCTCAACATGAGAATACTTGAAGTCAGGGCCGACTAATTTTTGACTAAGATAGTAAACGACGTGCTCATGGAGCTCATTATCCTCCTGAACTAAAACCATACCAACCTTTCCTTTGTAAGAGGTGATATAAAGCAAGCAATCTCTATTGTAGTCTGGAGGCTTCAGAAGATGCGTCAATGCCAAAGATTTCTTAAGAGCATTGAAGGATTCCTGAGCTCTCTCATCCCATATAAACAAAGTGTCCTTCAAGAGACGCATGAAACCTTTAGTAATATTGGCATAGTTTACTATAAAATGACATAATAAGTTAGCTTTCCCCTGTAAACCTTGAAGCTGATGAATGTTGCGCGGGGGAAGCAATCAAAGTATTGCCTCAACCTTTAAAGGTTATACCATGATCCCAGTATCGAAGACTAAGAATCCTAAAAGAAGACCTAAAATGACGCAAAAGATGCACTTATGAGGGTTTGTGATGCAGGAGCATCGCCAACAAAGCACAAGCATGGAAGATAGTTGGGTGCACTAGCGCATATTTTGAAACATTTTGAATTTCAAATGATCATTGTATTAATGTAATATTTGACACATTTTTTTAGTTATGAATGTCTTTAATGATCAGAGGCTGAGCCATCATGTAATATTGATGCGGGAATGTATTTTTCTTTAATGAGAAGGATTGCAGTACAAACTTGAGGCTTGTTCTCTTGTCTGTCTGACTCGATATTTATTGTAATAGGTGTTAAGTAGTTGATAGCATTCAATTCCATTAAGGTAGCGTAGAGTAGTTGGATGGAAGAACTCAAGCGAGTGCCTTTGCATAAATCTATGTAATATTTCCCAATAGTTGTTGTTGATATTCATGCTTGTTGCGGATAGATGAGAACCGATCAATAGTTGAATCTATCTTGCATAGGTTAAGGAGTAGTGAAGAACAATGTATGTATGTATACAAAATTGAATTGGATGAATATAACAGAGATATATTGTCCCAAAATGTGTGTTTTCATGTGTCTATCTCAATGAATGGTAGAGTTTCTGTTATCTTTCAATTCTCTGTTATTTTTGTTCTTGTATCCATGACAACATTTACTTTGTTGAATGTGTGAATCACCGTGAAGAGTAGATGAGTTTCAATCGTTTCTCTTCATTGAGAAAGTGCAAGACGTTCCTAGTGTCTGCAAGGAGTGCGTGACCGAGTCTACTTCGACGCAAAATCTCAGAATAGATAAGGAAACTCGCATGTATGTAAGGAGTGCATCGACGTCTGCAAGGAGTGTGTGACATAGTTTTCAAAGTCGAAGGATCAGGATAAATAGCGTGATTTCAGTCATGAGGGACAAAAGTGTCTAGAGGATAGTCGCAAGGAGTGTGAAGTCATCCATGAGGGGAAGTTGAGTAGTGGATGAAAATATATTGCAAGGTGTGCGCAGACCAGGAATTTGACTAAGTGTCGAAGATATTGTTCAGAGGAACAAATAAAATCAAAGGAGTAAAGCTCAGGAGGAAGAGCGGAAGAAATTATTCATAGGGAATAAATCCCTGAAGTCTTCATTGGAATTCAGCATACGAGATTCGCTCTGAAGAGAGGCGAATGATCCCAGACCATCATATCTGGCAAGGCTACAAGGAGGATAGTAGTGGGGTGTTTCGACACTTCAGAGTTCGACAAGTTTGGGACTTGAAAGAAGCCGGGTTGCGAATTCCGAATTCGCGATTCAATATTGATAGTTGATCGTAGAGGAATACGTGGCAACGTATTAAGGAGTTTAGGAGTTAGAAGATCAGAGGTTGTGGACAAAAGTCCTAGATTTTCGTGAAGTCATGAAGTCTGAACCGTAGTGGGGCCGACGAATCTGAGGGGACACATGGAGAAAGTTCAGAACCTTGGAGAAGAGAGCTTCAGGAAAAGGTGAGAGAAGGATTTGGGATATCCTCAAAGTCCAAGCCACAAAGAGATAGACCCACAAACATAGCCGTGGTCACTTGCGGAAGAGACTTGTGTGTGTGGGTAGAGAAGTTTTGGGTGCCCGTAGGGACCCAAGGAGTCACTCCGAATCCGTATTTCAAGGATCCAAGACCGGGAGGTCGAGTATCCCTTTGGAGGTAAGGGGGCTTGCACCAGGAGTGGTATCAGAGATAGTTCATAATTGAATTTTGTAGGGGGAGAGGAGTGAAATTGATATTAGAGGGAGACTTATCAGAAGCACCAACACAATGCCTCCTAGAAGACGTGCAGATCCACCAGTAGCCAACAGAGATATGGAAAGGGAGATGAGAGAACTACATGCGAGGATGGATTACATGGAGACAACACAAAGGAGAGAACCTGATGATGGAGACATTAGAGAAGAATAAATGGAAGAAGTAGAAGTTGAAGAATCTGTAGCTGAGGATGCTGTGGAAGAACACTTATTGAAAGCAGTTGTCAAATTGGGTGCTAGAGAGAAGATTGACATCCCTATGTATGAAGGGAATTTATATACAGAAGAATTGCTTGACTGGATACGAGCAATGGACAAGTATTTCGACTATGAGGATGTCAAGGAGGAGAACAAGGTAAGACATGATGTCACTAGGATGAAGGGACATGCAGCATTGTGGTGGGATGAACTGCAGGTTGACAGGAGGAGAAAGGGTAAATGAAAGATGAAGAGTTGGGATCAAATGGTAGCCAAGATCAAGGAGAAATTAATACCCAAGGATTACCATATAAGTCTGTTCAGGAGGATGCAAAACCTAATATAGAGAGGATTGACTATGAAGGAGTACACAGAAGAGTTCTATAAGTTGAACATTAGAGCTCGACAGAGAGAGAGAGAGATGAACAGAAGGTTTACAGATACATCAATGGCTCGAGGTATGATATCCAGGACGATATCAGCATGGCGACAGTCAGGACAGTAGAGGATGCGTACCAAATGGCTTTGAAGGTAGAAGAAAAGTTGGCTAGGAAGCAGAGTCAATAGAACAGAGGTTAGAATTTGAACAGGGGCAAAGGAGTTTCCCAAGATAAAGCATAGAAGCCCAAAGATGAGGTGGAGAAACCACATAGTCACTCTGAGAGAGGAGGAAGTTCTCGAGGAAGACAGGGTGGTGGTAGAAGTTATTTTCCTAGAGGAAGAGGAAGAGGCAGAGGAGGCAAAGTAAGGTGTTATACCTGCGGGAAGACAAGACATATGTCTTGGGATTGTCCAGAGAGAAAGAAAGGAGGTGAAGCTCACATCTCAAAAGCGCGGAAGTGAGATGCTGAGGCAGAAGGTGCAGAGGATGGGAGATCCTTGCTGATGAAGAAGGTTCTTTTAAATCAAGAGCCAGAACCTGAAAAGCCAACGCAGCGGAATAATTTGTTCAGGACAGCTTGAAAAATGAAGGATAGGGTTTGCAAGGTGATAATTGACAGTGGGAGCACCGAAAACTTAGTATCCACAGAAATGGTGGAGAATCTAGAGATGGAGACGACTGCACATCCGACACCGTATAAAGTCTCATGGTTGCAGAAAGGCCATCAGGTAACAGTCACTCAACAATTCCTAGTTAATTTTAAAATAGGAGGATATAGAGATGAGATTTTGTGTGACGTGATTCCCATGGATGTCTGCCATGTTTTTTTGGGAATACCTTGGCAGTATGACATGAATGTTATTCATGATGGGAGGAGGAATACATATACCTTAGAGAATAATGGTATGACACACATGTTTCTTCCAATTGAGGAAAAGAAGGTGAAGGAGGAAGACAACGTGATCATACTTCTCGTGAGTGGGAAGGAAATCCTGAAGGAAGTAAAGAAGGAACAAAGGATGTAGTTTGTTGTAGTAAGGAAGCCGAGGGTTATCCTTACCAGTACTTCACTGGAATATTTTCCTGAGGAAGTTTAGGAGATGCTAGATAATTTTGCTAACATTGTAGTGGATGAGTTGCCAAACTCACTACCACCTATAAGAAGCATTAGTCATCATATTGACTTGATAACATGAGAAAGCCTGCCGAATAAAGAAACATACAGACTGATGCCTCAAGAGAATGAGGAGGTGAAAAGACAGGTTCAAGATCTGTTGGACAAAGGATTGGTCAGAGAAATATTGAGTCCATATGAAGTACCAACCTGCTATAGTGGGAAAACACCGCTATAGACTACACTAGGGTTCAAAATGTAGGCAGATCTAACCATTTAAATCCTCCTACTTTTTATCAACTACCCCGACTATACCCCACATTCATGCATAAAACACAAAAATAAAAGGATCTGGTAACTCTACCTTAAACTCCACGTCTTGTGTTGATCCTTTTGCGTTCGGTTGTTCCTCAACTACAAATCGCCTCCCAAGGCAAACCTTCATTCATAAACAGACAAACAAAGAACTACTAACAAGCATCTTATATATGAATTAGTGGGTTAGATGTCATAATAACATATGAATCAAACATAAATATTGAACATATCATATGGAGGGACAAAAAAAGTACTTCTTTTTATTAATCTCATAAAGTCACTTACAATGAGATCGACAACTGCTCCTTGAACCTGGTCTGAGCTCCTCTTCACCAAGATCCAACTGCTTCCACGTATCCTTCTCCTCCCACAATTCTCTCTAGGGAAATGGCATGTACTTATGAATGAGGAAAAAGGCAACAATAAGGGAATTCTGGCTCAAAACTCACAATGTGGCTACAAATTCTTGGCGCAAGGGGGGAAAGTGAAATGGGTAGAGTTTCACTGTTCTTATGCTTATCTTTGGAATGAGACCCCAACACCTCCTTTTATATGAAAAAAATGATGGTTATTCGGTTGGGTGACAGGCTATAGGCAGTGGGACAGTTGGGAAACTACCCAATAGCCCGTAATCTCAACGAATTCCTTGCAAATTTTATGGGTATACGCGGGTTGTAATGGTGCAGCTAGCATATGTACGCAGGCAATAATGATTCATCTAGCATACATATGCAAACAGTAATGGTGCACGGCATGTACATCTTCAAAAATATGGTTTTTAAGAAGAGTTTCCTAGTGATGGCTTGGAAAAAATAGCAAGTAAGATGGCCTGATGCAAAGTATGCATGTATGGTGAAATTTAGGGTTATAAAGGATGCCCCCTAATGTGTGAGGTCAGAAGAGCATCTGATGGCTGAAATACATTACAAATCTTTACCAACGTATGAAGCGAGTGAGCCCGGGACTAGAGTTTGGGAGGTGCCATCTGCAAAAAATAATAATTGCCTCACCGAGGCGGGTATGCCCATGCTCTAGATAAAATAAATCATGTTTTCCAATCAAATACACTGCAGATCCATGTCATATAACTATATAAAGTGTAGCTGCGAGCAATACACATTGGATCTACATCTCAAAATCAAATATATACTTGTATAATATCCATCTTCAAGAAGCCAATAATTCCTGATGGCTGGAGATGAGGTCTTCAGAGCTCGAGAAACAACTTCAAGATATTCATAACTTGGGTAGGAGTGTAATGTGAGTGTACAAATTCAATACCCAGAGGTCTTCAATGACTCGACGGGGAACAAACAAGAGGATATCGATGATCAGGCAAAGAACTTCAGTGATTTCAAACAAGGAATTGATTGGACTTTCAGGATGGTCGGGCATGAGCGAAAGAGACAAACTGCAGAAGGGACAACTTAGGCTTAGTAAAAAATTCCCCTGGACAATAGCACGACAGATGATGAGACTCAGGGAGCATGATATTGACATAAGTTCACGATGCAGGAGGCAACACAAACTCTCCATATGTTTGGAAGAATAACCAAACAGAGGAGGACACAATTGTATGTAGCGAGAATAGCTTCCTAAGGTCATATTAAATCCCAGAGCTTGACAAACAAACAAAAGGATGTACTTTCTCCAGGGGAGACTCATTGTGTTTCCATAAAAAGAAAATACTTTTCCCATCCTAATTTTGGGGTATATTTGATTTTTTTTGTCTTTTTCAATAATTTTGGAAAGCTTGAAAAAGAATAAAGAATGCTACGTTACAAAGGAGGAACGAGTGTTGCAAGCATACTAGTTCTGAGCACAAGGAACACACTAATGCTCAGAGAAAGGAGACATGTGCAGGGAAAGGACACTCAGGAAAATTCCTCCATGGGTCAAGGTGTCAAGACGCAGAGGCAAAGTGCTACAAGGCTTGCATATAAGGCATGCTTCAAAGGTTGAGTTGAAAGCAACATGGAGCCGACATTAGGCCAAAACACAAGAATGCAAATGCGATTAACAGGACACAATGAGAATGCCCTTCAATGTAATTTTAACAATCCCAGAGAAGGTAAGCTCGGTGTTTTTTCATTTTTAGAGAGTCTAAAAAAGTGCAAAAGAAGACTCCACTGGGGTACCTTTTTCTAAGGTAGTCTAGTCAGTTAGAAAAAGGGGTAAACTAGCACCGAAAAGACTTCTATTCAAAACCATTTTAACGAGTGTGACAAAGACAAGGTCACTCGATAATCTTTTAAATTTTAAGGAGTCTGAAAAGAGCTTAACTATGGACTCGCTTCCTTTTTCTAGATTTAGTCTCCTTAGCCCAAAAAAGTAAAATTTGCTGAGGAGAAATCTCCCGGTGAGACGAATCACCCGAGGTGTACCTTTTTCCTCCTTAATCTACAAGTTGGAAAAATGGGTAAACTCATGCCATTATATGTTTTTTTGGACCAATTAAGGAGTGTGAAAAAACAAGGTCACTAGACAATATTTTCATTTTTAAGGAGTCTGAAAAGAGCTTAACTGTGGACTCCATAGGGAATGTTCTTCTGGACCAGTTTAACGAGTGTGAAGGAACAAGGTCACTCAAAAATATTTTGAATTTTAGGGAGTCTGAAAAGAGCTTAACTATGGACTCCGTGGGGGTTCCTTTTTCGTAAATTTAGTCCATCAGGCCCGAAAAAGGGTTAAAATTGTACCTGCGAATACTCTTCTAGCGAACCGAAGTTCCTAGAGTATACCTTTGTTCGTACAATTGACCGTATGGACCAAAAAAGGGGTAAACTATCGTCGGAAAGACGTTCCTTCGAGTTTTAATTTGACGAGCATGAAGGGAAATAAGATCGCTCGACAATATTTTCATGTTTATAGAGTCTAAAAAAGGCTTAAAGAAGACTCATTTTGGGAGTCCTGAGGGTGAGGCCAAGAGTGATAACATATCAAACATATGAGGCTTAATATTGTAATTAGGGAAAGACTAGAAAGGACTCCCGAGCCTAAAGTCATTAAGGACAACATGGACACCAAATGAAAAAAGGGGTCTACCTAGGGCATCCATGTATAGGTAGGCTCTACCACTAAATTACGACACTTCTAAAGAAACAATGATGGTTCCGTGTCACAATTTAGTGGGATCGATCGTATGGCAAAGTGGAAAAGACAACAAGATGCAGAAAGTGGAGGTGGAATCTTAACTTAAATGCAAAAAGTTGGAAAAATGAATTTTACCAAAGGACCTTCAAAGGTGACCCATCTCTCAAAAAGTTTTCCAAACCAAAAGTGAAGTGTATCGTAACATCCAATGAGAAACTCAAGAACCATTTTAAACGATTTTCAAGCCACAAAAAACGATGAAAGGGTTCACAAAATGACAAAAAGGGCCAAAAAAGTCTAAAAATAGAAGATGGTAGTTCATTATCACCATTGCAAATTGAGAATTGACCAAAAAGCCAAAAACACCCTTTTGTTAAAGAAGTTGATTCTGGGATTTTAAGAGGATGAAACAAACTTCTTCTTGGACCAAGTAAGTACAAACTAGATCCTCTTACATTTCCATACTTTCCTTTTGCTTTTATTTGTGTTTTTTGGGGGGCACACACCTCTAAAAAAGGTCATCCCTATGTGTACACGGGCTTTCCTAGGACAACCTGCGTATGCCCACTAGCAGAAAACAATCTTCCCACGTTCATACATGACTGTTTCCAATACAACCCACGTACACCCTCAAAGATATGGAAAATTTAAAAAAACAAGAATTAACTCCTCTTTGAACTTTCCATTTTGCAGGATGTACGTCCATTGGAGAGAGAGGGAGCATGGGGACATTGATCTATTGGTCGATGAGGACCCTGCAGCTATGGCCACATTGAGAAAATGCAGTTTGTGGAAGTTCTTCCAGTGTCCATTCATGAGGGCACAACCAAGGCTATTGAATGCCTTGGTAAACTATTGGCACCCCGACGCTGAGGCATTTATGATTGAGGGGTAGTCATTGACTCCAATGACTGAAGACATTTACTTTCTGACTGGTCTCTCAAGGAGAGGTGAACCGGTCAACTTGTGATATTTTCTCCCTGGGCCTCATAACTTTTCCGAGTTGTTCGGACTTCATTGCGAGGCCGACACTGAGAAAGTAGGTTCTCAAGTACCAATAAACAAGATTACCAACCTATCACTGAAACTGATAGTTCTACTTATTGAGTGGATCACTGGATTTGCAGCCTTACATCAGGCCTCCCGAGTGTATATGCATTGTTCATTGCAGTGCTTGAATGCACAAATATTCGACTGGAGCACGACCATGCTAGACTTCATGAAGAGACAACTCACCGAGTGTCATGAGAGGGACAAAAAAAACTTTGGATTTGGGACCATTTTGTGCTCATTCTTCTTCTTCGAGAGTACCTGGTCTCATTCCACGAGAGACGGTGTGAGGGAATGATGCCTCACTCCCAGCAGTGTGTAGATGGGCAACATTGCTACCGTGACAGGGGGGAGGAAGGACCATAGAGGCCTTCGATGATAAATTTTTCGAATAGTGGGCACGACAGATTCCAGTGATAGAGGACTACCCCTACTATGGGATCAACTTTTCCAGGGATCTTGACATGCCCATACCTCCCAGAGAAGAGAAAGGAGAGATAGGTACATTTGTTTTTAATGTTATTTATTTTTTTGTTTCTTTTTGTATATATCATTTTTATGGGAATTGGAGTATCTGACAACTATGTATCCGTTTATGTACAGATGTATGACCAATGCTTCCAACAGACTTCTCGAAGACCAGGCAGCGTCCTCGACCAGAGGTAGTACTAGCTGCAGCGGCCGGACCAACAGTATCAGGGGGACCTCCAGCCGGAGAGGCTAAGAGAGTTTTGATATGGGTGGAGCAGAACATCATCGTGCTCACTCGAGTAGTCCCTATGGTAGAGATCGAGGATCTCCCACCATCGATGCAACCTCACGTAGTTGGGGTGCCATGGACCTGGGTCCAACTCTTCCGATGTTTGGCAAACATCGTGGTTCACTATGTCAGGGCCAATAGGCCCTGCCCTTAGCTTAGGATGGACCACTTACGTGCCGAAGGAATTTTTTTATATTTTTGAGGGCATAAGCCCCGTGATGTGTAGTGGATAGGTATTTTTGAGGTGCTTGCGCCCACCTATGTAATATGAAACTTTTGATATATATATGCGTATTTACATATTTTATGTCTTATGGTTTACATTTATTTACAAATGTATTTACATGTGTATGTGTGTGATTTTTCTTACGTGTGTGCAATATGCCAATCTAATACATGATTAGCTAGAGTATCTATGATTTGATTCAATCTCCTAGGAACATGGATATATGTAATGTAATCAAAGAATCGTTCTAAGAGACGTACCCTAAGGAATCATCAGTGTAGAGTAGGATCATAAACGTGATAAACCCCATTTAACTGGGACACAACCAGCTATGCATCTAAGTAGACCCAGAGATGAGAGATACCATGTGACAAAGTGTCACGAAGAAACTCTATTACTGTGTTGTACTCGACGACATTGTTTGTGGCGTCACTTAAACATATACCTCCAGAAGATAAAAACTGGCCTTGAGGTGTGAAGATCACCCAAGTTGCGGAAGCAAGCCTCCGAGTGTGTCGGCTAGCGTCGTCCGCGAACCCAACAAACTCCTCTGATTCAATTGACATCTTCCACAGTGAAAAAGATGACATAAAAAACGACACGTCCATAAAACAAAAACACAAAAAATAATTGTATAAGAACTATACATATGTACAAGAAGTCACCCAAGGCGAATCACCTACGAGTAATAATTCTTGAGGTAGAGCCCATTTCTAGGCTCCTCCAAAGCTTTCCCTTTGAATTCAACCAAACGATAAGCGCCCTTCTTTATTACTTCCTTCATAATGAAAGGTTCGAACCACATGGGTTTGAACTTGCCTACCCCCAGGGGATCCTTATCTTGGTTGTAGACCAGGACAAGGTCACCTTCAGAGAAGATCTGAGGCCAAATGGACTGATCATACTGACACTTGAATTTTTTCTTGCGAGCCTCGTTAGCCAAGGCTTCCTCACAACATTTCTCATTGAGTTGCTCGAGGTATAATAAGCGTTTCTCAAGTGGTGAAGTGTCTGGCAATAACTACACTGCCAACTTTAGATATGGGATCTGGAATTCTATAGGCAAGACTGCTTCTAGGCCGTAAACGAGTTGAAAAGGTGAGAAACCGGTAGAAGTCTTTACAGACATTCGGTAGGCCCTCAATGTTGAGTACAACATCAAATTTCAATTTGACTTGGCCGAATTGATCGTTCGTTGTAGAATGGTCTTGAGAGACTTATTCACAGCTTCCACCTGACCATTCGCTTGTGGGTAGTAAGGTGATGAATTTTCTTGCCTCAACCCAAGTTTTGATGTTAACTCAGACATCATTTTGTTCTGAAAGTGACTGCCATGGTCAGTGACAATCTCCTTCGGGATGTCGAACCTTGCTATTATCTGGTTAAACAGAAAGAGAGTTGTTGTTTCACCATCATATTTGAATGTTGGCATAGGTTCGACCCACTTTGTGAAGTATTCTACCGCTATGATGATATAACAGTTCTCCCTAACTGAAGGGGGCTGGTATGTAGTGTAATCAATCCCCCACTTGGTGAAGGGGCCTGTTAATGCTCTGTAAATTCCCAGAGGTTGTCAGGAAAGAAGAAATCTACGAGAGGTAACTTTATCCAACCACTTAAAAATTGGAATCTATCCCTACCAGTTTCAGAGAGGGATCTCTCTGTATGATTTAGCTATGTTCTAACTTTAAGATATTAGGCTAGTTATATAAAATAAAAAAAGATTGAAAAGGTTTGTTGTTTTTGTTAAGTTGGATGAAAAGGGATTTACGCATCCATTGGGCTATCGGGTCTATATTATAATGATAGAAATCTAAACCAGAAACAAAAGATTCTTTTAACAGGGAAAGATAATGCATTTGTTGGATTCTTTAACAATAAAGTGATGAATAGCGGAAAAGATGAGAATATCAATTAAAGTAAAGAAGCATTTAAGAATTTCTTCACTGTAATATCATAATACAAACATTAAAATATTTCAAAGTCTGAAACAGGGTATACAAAGATAAATCCTGCAACATGCGTTACTTTTAAAAGATTAGATTAGAAAACAATATGACAACTGAGCAAGAAGAACATTCAACATAGAAAAGAAAACATCACCAACGAATAACACGCGAGAATCCCGTGAAAACGTCTCTTTGTATTACTGGAAGATCTCTTGATAAAAATTACAGTCTTATAGCTTGCAGGGCATAAATATCAACCCTCGGTACTTCAAAGTGTGAAGTATTTATAACCAAAAATTACATACGATCCCGTCATTAAAGATCAAGACGTGGCTAATCTAAATTTAGCTAACTAACTTAACAAGATACAAAAATTTAGGAAACTGCTTGATGATGTGTTGAAATTTCATGTTGATTTCTTGGGTGAACTATTGGTGAGGCCTCTGCACGACCTTCTCTGACTGGATAGCTGACTAGGCTTGGACACCTCATCGACTAATCTATCATATTGCAAATCTCTTCCCATCGAAGGTGACTAGGAACACTGACTTTGAGAAATCTTCGGTATACTTCATCCATCTCTATGTACTTGGCAAAAGTTGGCTTGATGATGAAGATGTACCAGATCTCATGTTGTATGCTGATGTCTAACTGTAAATCATATAAGAATTCCTTGCCTGTGATATTTCCTTGTATTCCTGATAATTTTGAGCTATCCTTAGCCACAGTGGCTAGTTTCTTTTTGTAATCGGCGAGCATCATTAACTTATCATTTATAACTCTCAAACCAGGAAGGCCTTTCTTCTGTAGAGCTTCGATCTTGCTGAAAAATCTTTGCACTCCTTCATCCATGGTCTGGACCTTTTCCTCTAGCTATAGCATCAGTCCTCTCTTGGTCATGACCCTTTTGACCTCAAGGATGGTCTCTGTCCTATATTCAATCTTCAAATCCTCCATCTCCTCTCTGGTTTTGAAATTCAAAAATTTGATGATCTCAGCAGCTTCTCTGGGCATCTCTCCCAGTTCTTCTCTTATCTTTTCGATAGCCTGCTGACTTCTTTGCACCAGCTCGTTTTGCTCGAACATGATTTGTATCATGGACCATATTTCATTCATGGACTTGGTGATATCCATCTAGACACTTTCCTTGACCTCAGTAAGTGTTTTGCCTGCCATTGTTTGCTTCTGAAGCTATTGCAATTCCTATTTGAGATGGTCTGATGTTTGTTTCTCCTTGGAGTAGCTAGTTTGGTAAGAAGACTTGAGTTCCTGAAGGTTCTCAATCTCCTTTTTGAGTCTGCTATTCTCTGTCTCTTGCAAATTCATCTCCTCCATGGATTTAGCTAGTTCAACTATTTTCTCTAGAGCTATCAGTGGAGTTGGCGAGGGAATTTCTTCTACTGGCGCTGTGCTCACTCCTGTGAGTGGAAACGTGCTCAGTGGAACGACTTCCATGGGCTTTGATTGCTCCTTCTCTTTCACTACTTTTTCCAATTCCACTTCCATTTCCTTCAACGGTGGATTATGATCCATGATCAACTTGAGCATCTCATCCTTTTCCCCTTATGTCTCCGCTATTTCCTTTTCTGTGAGTCTTCTGTTGGTGGTAGTTTCAACTATTTCCTCAGAGAGGCTATATCGGCATTTTTCTTTTTGAGCATCTCCTCCAATGATTTCACATTCGAGGGATCATATCTGATCTTGAGGACCAGTTCTTCCAACGTCTTAATCTTGTTATCCTTGGCAAAGGATGATATTTTTTCTAACTTCAGCTGTGTCTGGACATTGCTCAGAGATACCTGTAACTTGGAGGCAACAGTAGAAGCATTTTCCAATGTGGAAAAATTTCTCCAGTTTGCCTGTGCAAATCCATTTGATCAGCTGGATGCACATCTTTGGTATGAAATTAAAATGTTTCCCTTTTGTAATCAGTGATTACTTTCGGGTCTAGCACCCGTGCTTGCCGAAATGCCATGTGCATTTTACCCTTATCAGTGTCGAATGAAGACAACAGTCTGTGTTTTGCAGTTGATGTTTGCTTCCAGAACTGAGTATACATGCTGCTGGTTAGCGTCTGATTTCTCTTCTTGATCAGATCATGCTTCTCAAAAATACTCAATTTGGTCCTGTTTTTCTTGGTTGGTTGACTGGTGGAGTATCTGTAAACTTCTTGGGCAAAACTGTAGTCATGATTTGTTTTCTGCTTGTACTAAGGAGCGACCGATCAACCTCCATAGTTTTAGTGGATTGAATTCCCTTTTCACCAGCCGTGTCAGGTGCCTGATTGGATTTTGGCCTCTTGGTGTGTAATTGAAACTCATTAGATGATACTTCAGTGATGGAAGGTGAAGTGTCCTTCCTAGGCCTTTTCTCCTTGGGAACCTGTGGTGTAGTCGTCTGTGAGATAGTGACCGAAAGGTCTTTCTATTCTATCTCAACCAGGGTGTTTGGCTCCCATTCTGTCTGGTTGGCAAACTTCTCTATCTCAGGCCTGGATGTATGAACATATGGGATATTATTATTTTTAATCCTCAACTCTGAAATTATCCCGCAGGGGTCATAATTCCATATGAATCTAACAAAAAACTTCATCTCCTTTAACAGTTTATCTGCTTCCTCCCCAGTGCCTCAGCTATTGCAGATGAATTATCCTATTTTCCCTTTGATCCTAAGTTGTTGCTTCTTTTTCAGAGACAGAAAATGTATCTCGTCTAAATTGATCATTTGGCTTATGTACTATAGGGAAAATATCCTCATGGGAAGATACCTGGGTAACTTGTATGGAGCCAATTTGAACCCATACACTCTGATCTCTGTGTGGTCCTGGTATAGGTACCCGTCTCCCATTTTTGCAAGGTCTGAAAGGTGTAAGATCCTCTGAATTTCCTCATTTATTCTCGTCTTAGGTCTACCACTGAGCATGATCACCATGGGATGGTATAACTGCTCAATAAATTGTTTGAATCTGAATTCTATAGAGTCGTGTCTGAGCAGCAAAGTCCACGCTGTCACCGCCTGTGGCCTCCCATCCTTGTCCATATTCTGCATCGAAAAGGAGAATTTGTCCGCTTGAAAGAATATGAACATGTAAGCCAGTATTGAGGAATACCGAACATGCCTTCTGTGGAAAAATTTGAGAATTGCTCATGAATGTTGTCTGCCAGGAAGGTGTTGTAGTCAAACTGAGTGGTGGGTCTCTCATTTGTGGAGAAAATGGATAGAAAACCCAATATGGGTTCATCCACCCATTCATCTGAAAAATACCCAAGGAGGGCGCAGAGCGACGAGATGACCTGATTTCCCTTCGCTGAGAACAGGGATGAAGGATACGAGGGATTTGTAGTGGGGAGCTGAGAAACTTGTGGGAGAAAAAGCTCGAAAATCTGATCTCTTTGGGGGAATGATAATTTCTGATACAGTTCTGTGATAATTTCAAGATTGAATGGTGAGACGGATTCCGTTCTGTGTATCTGCATCATCTGGTCAATGGTTTGAGGTATAATGAGGAAAATAATTTCTCCTGATGAGTACACTATGTCTCTCTAGTCAGGGATGTAATGGGCTTGGCATTTGAGGGAGAATTCGGGGAAATGGTGAGCCTGGGGGAAACGATACAGGGGAAGGTTTGACTCCCAGAGCCCAATTTCATCACTTTGGTCCAAGAAAATGTCCTTTAGCCACGACTGTAAATCTGCAAAGTTGAATTTGCATCTGGTGTTTGCGATTAAATGGTCTTTGTCGGCCAGAGGGATCCTGTCGAGGTCAACAGGAGGTGGGAGGAAGGATTTTCCTCGACCTCTGTTTTCTTTGATTTTGGCACCATCGCTGTAACAATTCCTGCAAGTAAAACAAAACGGTTAGCGGGGATGACTGTGGCTTTGGGCGACTGACTGTAATGGAGAGGAAAATGGGGAAACGTTCTCTGGTCCGGCAACAGGGTAAATGATGAGGGAATGAAGGGTGAAGGTAGTTTTGAGCAAACGGATACCCGTTGGGCACGGGAGATAGGTTAGTAGGTTAACAGATAAGTTAGCCAGTAATAAATGGCCAACGGGTCGTTTAGAGTGTGAAATGGCAGGTGAAAATGACTGAAGAATGCGACTGGGTGATGTGGTGAGTATTGATTGGGACTTGACCATGGTGAAGGGAATTGTAACAGGGTGAGAGGACTGACAGAGTAATGAGATATGATCTTTAGGGGAGAACATGGAAAATGGTGTCATGGGGTGACAGAGGAATGTCAGACCGTGGGAGGCGGTGGGATTCAGAACAAATGGATTCCTGCCATGTAGAGATAAGGGGCCCACCAGAAAACAATCCATTCTAAACCCCCCCCCTCTTTTAAAGACAGATTGGTTGGGGGGGTCCGAAAAACACCATGAGCCGTTGATTTGCACGCCTTCTTTTCAACTGTAGATCTGTGCGTGATATTTAACCAACATTCTGGACCCCCCTCCCACCATTAAAATCAAAATGGTCGGAGGGGGTCCGGAATTCAATCTCAGCCATTGATAAACACGCTGGTGTCTTAGCCGTTTATATGTGTGCCTTTGTTATCTACGATTTCGAACCCCCCCCCGTTAAAGGTAGAACGTTCGAGGGGGTCTGGATAGACTTGTCAACCGTAGATCTGGGCGCCTTCTTTCCAGTTGTTCATCGGTGCATGGTCTTTATTCAATGAGCGCACAAACATATTTTCTTGAAAACTTAGGATAAATGAATTTTGTGGGTTTTCCCAAGCTTTCCCTGTCTTTATCACCATGGGGGTTAAACATCAAGCCTTTAAACCTCAAATATATGGTTCAACATGGATCATCATGCTTGTTTTATTGAGATAAAGAAAACTACCCTATGCTCTAACCTAATTACCTATGACAATTAGTCCAGATTAAACTGTTGGACTAAGAAATTACTCTATCCTAGGGTTATCTGACCAAGATTAGGCAGTTTGGTCAGTTTTATTCACTAACTAACCTAAATCACTTGGCTAATATTAAACAGTTTAGCCAATCTTATTCACTACTCCTATCAACATCAATTTAAAAGAACTTGGCCATGCTTGAATGGTATGGACCAAATCATTGTTATTGCATGGGGCTCTATTGAATCTCTTTTATGCCCTCTTTTATTCTTTTTCTTTCTTTTCTTTTTCTTTTTCTTTTCTTTTCTTTTTCTTTTTCTTTTGTTTTCTTTTCTTTTTCTCAAATTATTTGCAAAATGGAAAATCATTTGACAAACAAAAACACTTAAAGAGATAACATTTCAGTCACCAGTTGATCCTATAAATTATAGGGTTATAACAATGGCTCCACCTGGGGATGGTACTCTCCTTCTGAAGTGCCAAGAATCCTGATTCCTGATGTTCTGAAAAACTTTCTCCATAGTTTCCTATGTTGCTTGATTGGTTTTATTTTTGAAAATTGGAAGACAATGTTCAATGGCTTAGGGCCTTCTCTGCGGGCTTCAACCATCTGATCAAAGTTATTTCACTCAAAAACTTGTAAGAAAAATGAAAATGGTTTGTACAATGGAAAAGTGTGACTGAAGGTCCCTACTGAGGAGGTGAATAGTGCTTCAGCATTCTGCCATTTACAGGTCCTCCTGGCAGATTGGTCCCATCGATGTTGTTGAGCAAGAAGGAATTATTTCCTCTGAATGATTGAATTATGAAAGGTTCCTTCCATAGACTGTCGAATTTTCCATGCTTCCCCTTATATTCATTTCGGGCATCACATCTCAGAACCAAGTCACCTAGCTCAAAGTCATCCTCTTTAGTTATTTTGTCAAAGATCTTTTTGATGCTTTCTTGGACAACCTGAGTTTTGTTGTATACTTATTCTCTGGACTGCTGCAAGTGGATCATTTGGTTTATCCTTCTTTGGGAATCGTTCGGCTCGGCCTGCATATCTTGTAGCAATTTCATTATAGGAACTCCTAAGGAAGTGGTAAAAACTGCTTCAGTGCCATAGACCAGCTGATATGGTGACATAACAATTGACCTCTTGGTGGTCAGTCTATCAGCCTATAGTGCGAAAACCAGCTTGTTATGCCATGATTTTTTGTTTTCTTGCAAAGTCTTCTTAATAATGTTCACTAGGGTATTATTGGATGACTCCGCCAACCCATTTCCCTGAGGGTAATAAGTTGTGGAATGACCCAAACCAATATGATACTGGTTGCAAAAGTCTATGAGATTCTTAGATCGGAAAGAAGCTGCATTGTCAGTTATAATCTTTCTAGGACATCCAAAATGAGACAAGATATTATTTTCAAGAAATTTAATAATGACATAATCATTAGCTTGCCTGCTTGGTACAACTTTGATCCATTTTGTGAAATAGTCTGTAGCAGTAAGAATCCACCTGTGCTGGCACGAAGAGGGAGGATGTATTTCTTCGATAAAGTCTAATCCCCATTGCTAGAAAGGAGCTTCAACAGAGATTGGTTTCAGGGGAAAAGGAAGAAGCTTCTTTTTTCCCTTGAACACCTGTCATTTATGACATGAAGTCACTTTCTGATGCACATCAGCGAACAATGTAGGCCAATAGAACCCAGCTCTGAGAATTTTGTTAGCTGTGGTATTCCAGCTTAGATGACCACCATAGTCTCCTGCATGAAAATCCTACAATACTTTGTCAGCTTCATATTTTAATAGACAATTTAACAAAATACCTCCAGGATCCTTCCAATATAGATTGCCTTCTAGAATGAAAAAATGTAATGCTTTCAATTTCAAAAACCTAGCTTTAGTTTTGGTCAGACCAGGGGGAGATTGTAAGTTATGCAAAACAAATATCAGGTCTGCGTACCATGGAGAGTTCATAAATACCTCTTTCATGCTTGGAGTCGCCTGCTCTTCCTGTTCATCTACTATAGCTAAGAAATTAATGTCAAGAGCATGAAAATTGGATTCAACCATTAACTTTTCTAGACCTTGGCCTTTAATCAGTTTAGTAGGCTTAATCTCTATGTAATACTCCAAAATGATAGCAATCCATTTTCCTTTTCGGCCATCTGGATTGTCCCGAGTTAAAATGTCTTTTACTACCGTGTTCGGAATATAAGCGATGGTGTGGGAATGGAGAATGTATACTCTAAAATCCTTTATGGATTTCACCGGGGAAAAAGCTTGTTTCTCCATTATTTTATAATTCAAAACAAAATCTCTTAACACTTTACTGAAAAAAGATATGGGTTGTTCATACCCTTCGCTGTTTTTCTGTAGTAATACTGCTGCAATGGTATGTTCAGAAGTGAAAGAAAAAAGGTAAAAATCTTTGGTGAAATCAGGACTGATCAAGACTAGAGCTTGTGTGAGTGCACGTTTAACTTGTTCAAAAGACTGCTTATATTCAGTGTCCCATTTTATTTTTGTGTCCTTTTTTAACATGTTTGTGATGTTCCTGAGAAGCTCGGCCAGGTTGGGTATGAATCTTCTCAGAAAGTTTATTTTTCCAATGAAAGAATGTAACTCTTTGATATTCCTTGGGTGTTCTAATTTCTGAATGGCCTCGATTCTTCTGTAGTCTATCTTAATTCCATCCTTAGAGATTATGTGCCCCAACAATTTACCTTCCTCAAATCTGAAAAGGTTTTTCTTAGGATTAAGAGAAATCCCAAATTTCCTGCATTTCTCGAATACTCGTCTGAGATGTCGTAAGTGCTCATCATCGGATTGGGAATACATAGTTACGTTGTCCAGATAAATAACAATAAATTTGCCAAGTTCTTCCACAAAATCGATGTCCATCGCTCTTTGGAAAGTGGCCCCAATGTTCATCAACCCAAAAGGCATTTTCACATACATGAAGGTACCCCAAGGTGTTGTGAAGGTTGTTTTCTCTTGGTCATGTGGGTGAACGAGAACCTGGTTATAGCCTGAGAAACCATCCAGTAAGGAGATTCGGCTGGATCCAACTACCTTTTGTAATATGTGGTCCATTTTTGGCAATGGGTAGTTGTCTTTTAGGGAAACCTTGTTCAGCTTTCAGAAATCAATGCAAAGCCTGATTTCCCTAGATTTCTTTCGGGTTGGGACCAGATTTGAAACCCATTTGGAAAATTGTAAGGGAGCTATGATTTTAGCATCATACATCTTTTTAATTTCTTTTTCTGTCAGGGGAAGTAACTTGGGATTGATTCTCCTAAGTTTCTGCCTGAAAGGTTTTTGATCTTCTTTTACCGGGATCCTATGTTGTATAATGCTGATGTCATAAGACTTTAAATCTTCATATCCCCAAGCAAACATGTCCAAATATTCCTTGAAAAGTTCAATGTATTTGAGTTTCTGCTCAGGAGGTAAGGATTTATAAAGTTTTACTATCCTAGGTTTCTCTTATGTCCCTATGTTAACGTCTTCAACCTCTTTCCCACTGGCTTCGATTTTAGGTTTTTTAGCTACATCATTAAAATCGAATAAGTCTTCTAACGGAACTAAAAACCTCGGTAAGACATTACTCTTTAAATTCAAAACATCAGATTCTATCTCATCTTCACCTAACTCTGTTGAATCTACTTTATTTACACTGTCATTTCCAAAATTAGATTTATTTATGTTTTCATCCTCATTTTCTAAGTCTATGTTTGTACACTTGAAATCATTTTTACATTGTAGAAAATATTCAATTTGATCATCGTTCCCAAATACCTTCCAGTATCTGATGTTGTCTGGGACAGTCGGTCTGCACTTCACCTCCACCGTGTATGGGCGAGTGGAACGGAAAGGTATCTTGCATGTAGCTGCTGACGTAGCTAAACCATCTACTAAAATATTATGTCCCCTAGGCATCACCTGCAAATTAACTTCAGTGAAACATTTAAGGGCATCCAAAACAACATTCCTATAAGCTCTGAGACAAGGATGTTTTGCTGCATACTCACCTTTGATTTGTTTGATAATTAATTCAGAATCGCCTCTTACCATGATTTGTTTGGCACCAGCTTTCTTTAGAAGTTTCAGACCGAGCATCAAAGCTTCGTACTCGGCAATGTTGTTAGTGCATTGAAAATTTTATTTGTAAGAATGGTTTTCCGAATACCTGTATTTGTGATTGTGCAACCAAACTCCAGCTCTAGCTCCTTCTTTGCTTACAGATCCATCGAAGTCCATGCTCTAGAAATCTTCTTGCAATTCTTCACTTATCACATTTTTTTTTCTTTATGCCTCAATGATTTCTTGGCTTTCTTTCGGATCAAATGTATCTTCTTCCAGCTGAGGGATTTGTTCTCCCATATCGCCGTCATTATATAGGATGAAGGAATCTAGGTCAAAATGTGCAGAGTATAGAGGATAGTTATGTGGCTTTTCTTGGCTGCTGACCATATATTTCATCAACGTCTCTCTGTACAGTCTTCTCTATTGCCTGAATACTGGGATGGTGGCATACGACATATCCAACTGTAAAGTACCTTTCAACTTGGCCCCCCAAGACCTGGACAAGAACATGCCATATTTTGGGGGAATGTCTACCACCACGACATCCATAACCATGATTTTTGCTGGAATATGAACTAGAGTGATACATAAGTCCTTGATCAAACCGATAAATCTCAATTTGTTGGAGTCAAAAGAGTGTAAGTCCTTGTAAGGTCTGGTGACCTCGAGTCCCAGTTTTTCCATCACTGCTTTAGGCATCAGGTTATGGGAAGCACCTGAATCTAACATAGCATTATGCAAAATCAGGTCATGTATATTAAGGCTGATGTAAAAGGAGTGACAACACCATTGTCAGTCTGACCATCAACTTCAGGGCCAAACAGGAGTTCAGGTTGATCATCAGTGAGATTCACCGTGTCTGAATGATTCATCGATCCAACAGTTAAGGCCTTCATGCCTATATCAGGTTCAATGCTCAACACTTTGATCACCTGTGATCGGTAAGCATCCTTACTCATCAACTCGGAAAGGGGAATGGGAATTTTCACTTTGGCTAGTTCCCCTTCGAGGCTGAAAGGTGTAGGAGCTCTGCTTTGGCTCAACAATTTTGATTTGTCCACCATAGTCTTCTGGACATAAGTATTTGGTGGGTTGGTTCATGAAACCGCAGTCTGTGTTGATCTTTGTAAAATGGTAAGGTTTCTTTTTGCTGGAGCTTCAACATTACCTTTCTCAGGGATCTTCTTGGCAGAAGGCTCAGGGGATTTCTTGGTTTCGACCACTTTCTTCGTTTTGGTTACCTTTTTTGGGGAATTTTCATCTATCTTCTTACTTCACATATTGTATTTCCTATGTACCTCCATAATGTCATTTTCAAATGCATTTTATTCAGTCTCTTCAGCTTCTTCGCTCACCTGCGTTTGGGAAAGAAGGAAAAGTTCTTGCTCTTCCTGAGTGAGGAAAATAGCTTCGTTATCGTGAATGCCCATGAGGTTTATGTGTGTGTCCTCCAATTCTTCAATTACCTCTTCTCCTTCATCGACATAATTTTCTTGTAGAGGTGGTCTGATCTATTGATCAGGGCCCCTCTATTCTCTTTGATCCCTGGGATCTCTCTGCTTGATTTGAGGAGGATTTCTTCGGAAGTTAGGATTCCAAATTTGTGGAATAGGTTGATTTTCTCTAGGAGGATTTCTTTCGGATAAATTAAGTCTCTCCATAATCCTTTCCAATGCTCTAGCGAAGGAATCCAATTTGGCGTCAGAAGAATATGTGGAAGGTTCTTCTTTAATCGTGACTCTCCTTCCGGTCCTCCACTGTGCCCTTTTAGCCAACAGGTTGGCCTCCACACTTATCGCGCTTTTCTACATGTCCTACAGGGTGGTGGAGTTTCTTTCTCTTAATTGATATGACTTATCAGCATCGAAATCGTCAGGGAATTTTATCAGTGCTAAACCCTGTGGGGGTTTAATATCGGCTAGAATCGCATTGTACATATTATTGAAGTGGGTGCAATAGTCTTGAACTGTCTCACCTTGACTCCTTCTGATGTTTTCGTATTCTAACAAGATTTGGAGAGGATTTTTCTTTACCTCCCATATGTCTAGAAAAATTCTTTGAAATGTTGTAAGGTCGAGCACTGAGGCAACATGTAATCCTTTGTACCATTTCTTAACGTCACCAGTCAAACTCTGCACAAACAATTTCATTTGAACGTCAGCTTCATCTACTTCCTGTAGATCAAAATAGTCATTCATTTTATCAACGTGTTGTTGTGCGTTCAAGGGTCCTGTTCCATCGAACTGTGGGAGTCTTGTTTGATAATATTGGGGCATAGCATGTAGAGGTGCAACCAACACCAAGGGAGCATATCTGGCTGCCATGATAGGTGGAGGAGGCGGGACAACAACCTGGATGATAGGTGGGCCAGTGATAGAAGACGAGGATGAGGAGAGGCTTGCTGGCACGGAGTGAGTGGTTTGAGGCTTCGCAGTGGGAGATAGTATTTCAGGGGTCTGGAGTTGCAGGATTTTTGGATCTAAGATGATTTCAGTCACAAAGCTATCAGATTTTGTTCTAAACAGGCTTTGTTCAAAAATGGTGTCAAAGTTGAGATCTTGAAGGGTAACAAGTTCCTCTGGAAGAGAATGGGACCTGTGAAGGGGAATATGACTCCCTGAACCTTCTGTAATGGTATTCTTTCTGAGTAACTATTCAGGATTATCAGTTGCTATTGCAGGTTCTGGGTCTGGGTGGGATCGAGTAAAAGCTCTTTTAGGAGCCAGGTTTTATAAATTTTGTATATATATTTTTTTTTGGTTTTATGAGTCCGATTAACAACCTCTAAACATGATTTCTTTCTCAGATTTACAATTTGTTCAGAAACAAAGTCTTCTTCTTGCGAAAAAGAAAACATAGGGTTGAAAGTTTGTTCAGTTCCCCAGTGGAGTCGCCACTATGTTAACGCTCTGTAAATTCCCAGAGGTTTTCAGGAAAGAAGATATCTATGAGAGGTAACTTTATCCAACCACTTCAAAACTGGGATCTAGCCCTACCAGTTTCAGAGAGGGATCTCTCTATATGATTTAGCTATGTTCTAACTTTAAGATATTAAGCTAGTTATATAAAATAAAATAAGATTGAAAAGGTTTGTTGTTTTCATTAAGTTGGCTGAAAAGGGATTTATGCATCCATTGGGCTATGGGGTCTGTATTATAATGACAAAGATCTAAACCAGAAACAAAAGATTATTTTCACAGGAAACGATAATGCATTCATTGGATTCTTTAACAATAAAGTGATGAATAGCAGAAAAGATGAGAATATCAATTAAAGTAAAGAAGCATTTAAGAATTTCTTCATTGTAATATCAGAAGATAAACATTAAAATCTTTCAAATTCTGAAACAAGGTATACAAAGATAAATCTTGTAACGTGCGTTACTTTTAAAAGATTGGATTAGAAAAAATTATGACAACTGAGAAATAAGAACATTCAACATAGAAAAGAAAACATCACCAATGAATAACACGCGAGAATCCTGTGAAAACGTCTCTTTGTATTACTGGAAGATCTCTTGATAAAAATTGTCTTGTAGCTTGCAGGGCATAAAGATCAACCCTCAATACTTCAAAGTGTGAAGTATTTATAACCGAAAATTACATACGATCCTGTCATTAAAGATCAGGATGTGGCTAATCTAAATTTAGCTAACTAACTTAACAAGATACAAAAATTTAGGAAACTGCTTGATGATGTGTTGAAACTTCATGTTGATTTCTTGGGGTGAACCGTTGGTGAGGCTTTTGCATGACCTCGTCTGACTGGATAGATGACTAGGCTTGGACAGCTCATCGACTAATTGATTAGATTGCAAAGCTCTTCCCATCGAAGGTGACTGAGAATGCTGTGTTGAAATTATTAATACAATTGAGAGGGGGGGGTGAATCAGTTGTGAGTGAGCTTAAACAATTTTCAGTCTATTAAAACATTATTAATCTTTATTCAAGTGGTCATCAACGATATGCAGCATATGGACAGTAAAAGTAAAGAACAACAGTCACACATAAAGTATACGCAGAGACATATTTTCACGAGGAAACCCATAAAGGGAGAAAACCTCTTCTTCTTCGAAATGATAGGCAGTCTTTTAATTTATGTACATCATCTATAATTGAGCACCAACTCAATGTGAGGCTGCAACCTTTGTTTTACAAGATGCAACTTGTTTGAGAGCACCAACTCTCTAGTTTCTCTAGCACCCACTAGAAGGAAGCACCAAATCCCTGAATATTCCAGCACCAACTTCCAGTTACAAAGGCTCCAACCTGTATAACAGAGAACACTTGTTCTCCCTAGCACCACCCTGCCACCCTAGTTTCTCTGGCTACAACCAGATGGAAGCTACAACTTCCTGTGTTCAAGCTTCCACTTGAACCTCTGAGGACAATAGTCCTCCCAAGAACCTCCCAACCTTCCTAAAATATCAAATAATGAATACACAAACAATTGCCCAGATAAATCAATTCTTACCAGTCTTTTTCTGTTCTATAAGTCTGATCTTCTTCAAACTATTATGCAATTCTTCTCTTCCTCTGTCTGTTCAGTAGGTCTTCTCTGCATCAACTTTCTCTATCATTCTACTCTCCTTCAACTTGCTCTGTTATTCTTCTTTGCATTTAATCTTACTCTACACATATGTTCAATTTCATTCTGTGCATCCTCTCCTTTTTCCTTTCTTACAGTTTCATTCCTTTTCCTCCAGAACAACCAACCAAATTCCGTCTCACTCATTTTCTTTTATACACACAACCTTGATGGTTCCACTTCACCTTCCAATAGGAAAACCAAGGACACCTGTCTTAGCAACTGAAATGATAATTGTTTTGCACTCAAGAATCCATTTTGTTTAGCAGAATGACAACTGATGAGTTACCTGTGTGTGAAGAAACAATAACCCTTAGATCTCATTCAAGTCTTATCCACACCGTAGGATGACTTTTATAAATCTTGCCTTTAATTCGGGTTTCAGCATTTCGACATTCCTTTCCCAGGTTTCTCGACACTTTCACATCGCGATCTTCAAAACTCCGAATTGGACCTTATCTGGACTGACCCCTTCTCTTCTCGTGACCAAGGGCTGTGAACAAGGCTTTATGTGAAAGGCGCTTTCGCGATTTTTCCTATCGCCATTTCATAAATGTTTCATAGTTTCTTCTGCCTCTCCATATCGTGATTCGCAAAACTCCGATAAGGGATTAGATCAACGGTCCAGATCGAATCTTGTCTTGACAACTGCGATTGAATCGCGATATCGCATATCGTGAAATCGGAATTTCTGTTGCATTGTGTTCTTGTCTCCTTGATATCGTGATTCACGAAACTTCGGGGTTCTTGTTGTCAAACGATTTTGACATTTCAAAGTCCCGATCCCCGATACTCCGACAGTGACTGGAATTAACGGTCCAGATCAAAGTTTGATCTGATGGATCAGATTTCATCGTGAATTTTCATATTGTGATTACACTTGCTTCTCCTTGCAGTTTAAAGACTGTGCAGGTTCTCTTCGATCCAACGACGGTCGGACCCTGCGCTTGGATCTGATGACTGAGATCTGTCTCCCTCTTCAACGATCAGAGATTCTTCTTCACAAACTTTTGCTCATGCGCTGCTTTCGATGATTCGCTTCCTTCAATCATTCGCTGCCTTCGATCTTTCACTTCTTTCGATCATTCACCTCTCTGTACTTATCTTCTATTTGCCTGTCAATTACAAACTTGTTGTTCTCATGTCATCTTCACTGTTGCCATCAATGACAAGCAGTTGCTGTCTATTAACTTTCTGTTAAATATTTGCCAACCATCTCCCCCTTTGGCATTGATGACAACACAATTTAGATCTTCCAAGCACCCACATGTATTCAGATCTTCTCCCACATGTATTTAGATCTTCTCTCCTGCTCTTTTCTCCCCCTTTGACATCAATGTCAAAGAAGAAACATTCTTCCCCTGATCTGTTGCAAAAACATACTCCCCCTGTTGACTATAAGCATCTTGGGAATACACCAGATATTCAATAAGTACTCCCCCTGAACAGGTGAACAGATTAAACACCAGAGATTATAACCCCCAACTTTTGATGAAGGTATCCAAAAGGGGTCACTGCTAATGGTTTAGTAAAGATATCAGCAATCTGTTCTTTGGAAGGAATATAATTCAACTGAACAATTCTATTTGTAACTTGTTCTCGGAGAAAATGGTACTTGATTGGAATATGCTTAGTCTTGGAATGAAGAACAGGATTCTTGGAGACACTAATGGCACTTTTGTTATCACAATGAATTGGAATAGGATCAGTGTAAGTTACCTTCAGATCTGCAAGAGTTTGTATCATCCATAAGATTTGTGTGTAGCAAGTAGCAGCATCAATGTATTCTGCCTCTGTAGTGGATAATGAAATAGATCATTGCTTCTTACTAAGCCATGCAACTAATGAGTCACCCAGAAAAAATGCTCCTCCACTGGTGCTTTTTCTCTCATCAACACAGTTTGCCCAGTCTGCATCTGAATAAGTAGTTAACTGGAAATTATGATTTCTAGGATAGGATAGTCCATAAGTCATTGTTCCCTTAAAGTATTTAAATATTCTCTTGACAGCTACCAAATGATTTTGTTTAGGAGCAGACTGAAAATGACCTACCATTCCAACAGCTTGCATTATATCAGGACGGGATGATGTGATGTACAGAAGACTGCCTAACATAGAACGATATGTTCTTTGATCAACATCAGGTGAGATATCATCTTTACTCAGCTTGCAACCAACCACCATAGGTGTGCTAACTGTAGAGGAATATTCCATCTGAAATTTCTTCAACATCTCTTTCAAATATTTTTCTTGAGAAATGAA
>ML785209.1:165150-211597 GCA_009831015.1 Picea engelmannii | reverse complement strand
AGAACACTCGTTCTCCCTAGCACCACCCTGCCACCCTAGTTCCTCTGGCTACAACCAGATGGAAGCTACAACTTCCTGTGTTCAAGCTTCCACTTGAACCTCTGAGGACAATAGTCCTCCCAAGCACCTCCCAACCTCCCTAAAATATCAAATAATGAATACACAGACAATTACCCAGATAAATCAATTCTTACCAGTCTTTTTCTATTCTATAAGTCTGATCTTCTTCAAACTATTCTGCAATTCTTCTCTTCCTCTATCTGTTCAGCAGGTCTGCTCTGCATCAACTTTCTCTATCATTCTGCTCTCCTTCAACTTGCTCTGTTATTCTTCTCTGCATTTAATCTTACTCTGCACATATGTTCAATTTCATTCTGCGCATCCTCTCCTTTTTCCTTTCTTAAAGTTCCATTCTTTTTCCTCCAGAACAACCAACCAAATTCTGTCTCACTCATTTTATTTTATACACACAACCTTGACGGTTCCACTTCACGGTCCAATAGGCAAACCAAGGACACCTATCTTAGCAACTGAAACGATAATTGTTTCGCACTCAAAAATCTGTTTTGTTTAGCAGAATCATAACTGATGAGTTACCTGTGTGTGAAGAAACAGTAACCCTAAGATCTCATTCAAGTCTTATCCGCACCGTAGGATGACTTTTATAAATCTTGCCTTTAATTCGGGTTTCGTCATTTCGGCATTCCTTTGCCTAGGTTTCTCGACACTTTCACATCGTGATCTCCGAAACTCCGAATTGGACCTTATCTGGACTGACCCCTTCTCTTCCCGTGACCAAGGGCTGTGACCAAGGCTTTATGTGAAAGGCGCTTTCACGATTTCGCCTATCACCATTTCGTAAACGTTGCATAGTTTCTTCTGCCTCTCCATATCGTGATTCGCAAAACTCTGATAAGGGATTAGATCAACGGTCCAGATCGAATCTTGTCTTGACGGGTGTGATTGAATCGCGATATCGCATATCACGAAATTGGAATTTTTGTTTCATTGTGTTCTTGTCTCCTTGATATCGCGATTCGTGAAACTCCGACACGAGCTATGATCAACGGTCCAAGTTATTTCTTGATCTGACGGACATACTCCCCATGTTGACTATAAGCATCTTGGGAATACACCAGATATTCAATAAGTACTCCCCCTGACCAGGTGAACAGATTAAACACCAGAGATTATAACCCCCAACTTTTGACGAAGGTATCCAAAAGGGGTCACTGCTAATGGTTTAGTAAAGATATCAACAATCTGTTCTTTGGAAAGAATATAATTCAACTGAACAATTTTGTTTGTAACTTGTTCTCGGAGAAAATGGTACTTGATTGGAATATTCTTAGTCTTGGAATGAAGAACAAGATTCTTGGAGACACTAATGGCACTTGTGTTATCACAATGAATTGGAATAGGATCAGTGTAAGTTACCTTCAGATCTGTAAGAGTTTGTATCATCCATAAGATTTGTGTGCAACAAGTAGCAGTAGCAATGTATTCTGCCTCTGTAGTGGATAATGAAATAGATCATTGCTTCTTACTAAGCCATGCAACTAATGAGTCACCCAGAAAAAATTCTCCTCCACTGGTGGTTTTTCTCTCATCAACACAGTTTGCCCAGTCTGCATCTGAATAAGCAGTTAACTGAAAATTCTGATTTCTAGGATACCAAAGTCCATAATTCATTGTTCCCTTAAAGTATTTAAATATTCTCTTGACAGCTACCAAATGACTTTGTTTAGGAGCAGACTGAAAACGACCTACCATTCCAACAACTTGCATTATATTAGGACGAGATGTTGTGATGTACAAAAGACTGCCTATCATAGAACGATATGTTCTTTGATCAACATCAGGTGAGATATCATATTTACTCAGCTTGAAACCAACCACCATAGGTGTGCTAACTGTAGAGGAATCTTCCATCTGAAATTTCTTCAACATCTCTTTCAAATATTTTTCTCTTTCAAATATTTTTCTTGAGAAATGAAAATTCCTGCAGAGCTTTGTTTTACTTGTAAGCCAAGAAAATATGACAGTTCTCCTATCATGGACATTTCAAATTCTGTTTGCATAGAATTAGCAAACCACTGGATAGATGATTCATTTGTACAGCCAAAAATAATATCATCTACATAAACTAAAACAACCAGTAAATTATCACCTTCAGACTTAATGTAAAGGTTATTGTCAACAATACCTTTCTTGAACCCTTTTTCTTGTAGAAATTTGTCCAGTCTATAATACCAAGCTCGTGGTGCTTGTTTTAGTCCATATAACGCCTTCTTCATCTTGCAAACATAATTAGGATTATCTGTAAAAGAGAATCCTTCAGGTTGCTCCATATATACTTCTTCCTCTAGATCTCCATTAAGAAATGTTGACTTAACATCCATCTGATAAACTTTGAAATTCTTATGACATGAATAAGCAAGAAATATTTTGATAGCTTCCAATCTTGCCACTGGTGCAAAAGTTTCATCAAAGTCTTAACCTTCAACTTGTGCATATCCTTTACAGACCAATCTGGCTTTATTTCTAACAACTTGCCCTTTTTCATTCATTTTATTCTTGAAAACCCATTTGGAACCTATTACATTCTTATCTTCAGGTCTAGGGAAAAGCTCCCAAGTATTGTTCTTCTCAATTTGATCAAGCTCTTCATTCATTGCTCTAATCCAATCTTCTTCCTGACTAGCTTCCTAAAATTTTTTAGGTTAAGTCATAGATAAAAAGGCAACATGAGATTGTTCTGAGTCTTTAATCAGTTTCCTTCTTGTCTGAACTCCTTCATTTATATCCCCAATTATCTGGTTTTCAGGATGATTCTTTCTAATAATTCTTAGAGGAGATTTCGCTTCTTTCTGTTAATTTGTATCAGTTTAAATGTTCGTATCTTCATCTGATCGAGACTCTTCTCTTTCTGATCATTGGACCTGTTCATCTTCATTTTCAATTATATCTTCTGTTCTTGGTTCAACATTGCTTACATTTCTGACTGGGATTTCTTCATCAACCTTTATATCTATACAGTCAACAAGTTTATGCAGTCTCTGATTGTAGCATCTGTACCCTTTACTATTTGTAGCATAACCCAAGAAAATACCTTCATCAGCCCGATCATCATATTTGCCAATATTTTCATCATTATTCTTGATATAGCATTTACTCCCAAAAAATTTAAAATGTTTGATTGAAGTGGGTCTTCAAACCAAAGTTCATAAGGAGTTTTGTCACTTTGTGGTCTGAGATGAGATTTGTTAATAATATGAACAGCTGTATGAACTGCTTCCACCCAATATGACCGAGGTATGTTCCTTTCATTCATCATTGATCTTGCCATTTGTTGTACTGACCTATTCTACCTCTCAACAACTTTGTTTTGCTGTGGAGTCCTTGGAATTGTGTACTCTCTTTTGATCCCATTTTATCACAGAATTATTTGAATTTTCCAGAACTGAACTCTCCTCCTCGATCAGACCTTACTGCCTTTATCCTTTTTCTTGTTTGATTCTCAGTCAAAGCCTTAAACAATTTGAATTTTTCAAGTGCTTCAGATTTTTCTTTCAAAAAGGCAACCCAAGTTAGTCTAGAATAGTCATCAATAATCAACATAAAGTAATTTTCTTTTCCTGTACCTTCTTTCCTTGATGGTCCACATAGATCCATATGTACTAACTGGAGATGTTTTTCTGTTGAAGGAAAATTTTTCGATTTGAATTGAGTGCGAGTAAGCTTTCCTATCTGACATGACTTACAGACAGAGTCATATGGCTTTGATATCTCCAGAAGATATTTTACTTCCCCATTGTTTCTGAGTTTGATTATGTGATCAAAGTTTAGGTGACCGAGTCTCCTATGCCACAGCCAACTTTCATCATATTTTCTTAAGTGACATTCTTCTTCTTCTTCTTTTAAAACATAGACATTGTTTTCTGTTCTTATACCTTTTGCAACTAGCTTACCTGAATCCACAGATTTGATTTTACAGTCTTTAGAGGTAAATACAAATTCACACCCTCGGTCACAGACTTGACTGACACTAAGCAGATTATGCTTCAAATCTTCTACCAGCAACACATCTTGAGCTTTTCTTTTTCCGTTACTCAGACTTACAATTCCTTTACATTTTACATTTCCTGGTGCAACATTTCCAAAAGTTACATTCCCTGATTTGCTATCACTTAGAGTTAGAAACTTACTTCTGTCTCCAGTCATGTGTTTGGAACATCCACTATCAATATACCATGGATTATTCTTCCTTTGGGATGATATCACTAGTACACACTTGTCATCTACTTTCTTTTTCCATACTTTGACTTTTTCAGCAGTGGGAATCAAATCTGAATCGTATCTCCTTAGGCAACAGTTTGCAGCTTTATGACCATAATTATGACAGTTATAACATTCTGGTTCACTGAATAAAGTACCATAACAATTTTTATGCTCATAACTGCTGTTGTGTCTCACCTATATCCTTCTCCCAGTCATTGCGTGATTTATAGTCCGTGGTTGATTGTTACTTGGTTGTCTCAATTTTTTTTGTGGAAGATAGTTATTCATTGAGAATATCGATTGTCCATATCTAAATCTTAAAGAACATTTTATAGCTTTGTGAACAAAATTAGAGCAGAAAAAACAATAACCATAGAAAAAATCTGTCTTCTTTGATGAAGCCGATTTCTTTCATGCGGATAAACTTTCTGATCTACAAATTCTGTTCTGGGGTTTTTCTTTTCATTTCTTCTTGATGGCTGAATTTCTTTCTTTGTTTCTGCAAAGTGACTGTTGTCAAAGTTTGATGATTTGACAAACTTGATAGATTCTGTATTACCTGGATGACCACTACTTGATCCTTCTTCATATCCCAATCCAGCTTTCATCTTTGAATTTCTTTGTTGATTTAGAATGGAGGTTAATTCTTCTGATTCTTTAATACTTGGCAGATTTTGATGATACAGTCCTTTGAATTTCTCCATTTCTTTTCTAGTCTTTACTATTTCTTCTTCTAGAGCTTCACACCTAAGTTTATTCTCTGACAATTGTTGTTTCAGTATGTCTTCTATCTTCTTTGCCTCTTCTAGTTCCACTTTCAGCAGAGAAAAATCTTCCTCAGGTTTTTTACTGTCTTTTTCAAACTATGTTAACAATTGTTTTAGCTTTCTGTTTTTAGATCTGAGTCTATCAATTTCTTCCAGTGCGCTGATTAGTTCTCCTTCCAAATCCACCTCAGCTTCTTCCTGATTATCATCACTGCCTGTGCTTTTATTATCATGATCCTCTTTGGCCATAAGTACGAAGTCATTTTCCTTATCTTCACAAGATGAGTCACTATCGCTATCTTCTGAGGAATTGTCATTATTTGCAACCAAACTTTTCTTCTTATTATATTTCTTGTATTTGTACTTCTTTTCATCATCGGAGTTCTGAGCCTTTTTCTGATGGGGACACTTAGATGCAAAATGACCTATCTTTCCACAGTTAAATAATTTGAAGGGCAACTTCCCTTGATATTTTTCTGAACCTTTCTTTAACCTTCTCACAAATTTTGCCTCAATTTCATCAAATTCTGAATCAGTATTCTTGTCTGCTTTAAAAGAAACTTCTCTAGTACTGGATTTATCTTTGTTAATTCTCATTTCATATGCAGTTAGAGTTCCAAGAAGTTGATCAATGGACAGAGTTTTAAGATCATTTAACTCTTCTATTGCAGAGACTTTTGGATTAAATTTATCAAGAAGAGATCTTAAAATCTTCTGAACTAAGAGTGCATCATCAAACTTCTCACCAAGACCCTTCATGGCATTGAAAAGTTCTTCAACTCTTAAAAAATACTTGCTAATTGTTTCATATTCATTCATCTTTAGTTCTTCAAATTTCAATTTGTATGTTTGAAGTTTGGCATCTTTTACTTTTTCATTTCCTTCATAACTGCTAACAAGTTTATCCCACATTGCTTTGGTAGTATCAAGATGCATCACCTTTACAAACTTAGCTTCAGCAAGTCCATTCAGAATAGCATTCAGTCCCTTAGCATTAAAAATGAACTCTAACTTATCATCCTTGGAGGCTAGCACAATAGGTTTTGTATATCAAGTCTCTACTACATCCCAAACATCAGCACCCAAGGACATTAAGTATGTTCTCATTCTAACCTTCCAGAAGGAAAACTTTGTTCCATCAAATAGAGGAGGCTTAGAGGATGAAGTCCCATATTTTCACGAGGAAACCCATAAAGGGAGAAAACCTCTTCTTCTTCGAAATGATAGTCAGTCTTTTAAGTTATGTACATCATCTATAATTGAGCACCAACTCAATGTGAGGTTGCAACCTCTGTTTTACAAGCTGCAACTTGTTTGAGAGCACCAACTCTCTGGTTTCTCTAGCACCCACTAGAAGGAAGCACCAACTCCCTAAATATTCCAGCACCAACTGGATGGAAGCACCAACTTCCAGTTACACAGGCTCCAACCTGTATAACAGAGAACACTTGTTCTCCCTAGCACCACCCTGCCACCCTAGTTTCTCTAGCTACAACCAGATGGAATCTACAACTTCCTGTGTTCAAGCTTCCACTTGAACCTCTGAGGACAATAGTCCTCCCAAGCACCTCCCAACCTCCCTAAAATATCAAATAATGAATACACAGACAATTACCCAGATAAATCAATTCTTACCAGTCTTTTTATGTTCTATAAGTCTGATCTTCTTCAAACTATTCTGCAATTCTTCTCTTCCTCTGTCTGTTCAGCAGGTATTCTCTGCATCAAATTTCTCTGTCATTCTGCTCTCCTTCAACTTGCTCTGTTATTCTTCTCTGCATTTAATCTTACTCTGCACATATGTTCAATTTCATTCTGCGCATCCTCTCCTTTTTCCTTTCTTACAGTTTCATTCTTTTTCCTCCAGAACAGCCAACCAAATTCTGTCTCACTCATTTTCTTTTATACACACAACCTTGACGGTTCCACTTCACCTTCCAATAGGCAAACCAAGGACACCTGTCTTAGCAATTGAAATGATAACTATTTCTCACTCAATAATTTGTTTTGTTTAGCAGAATCGTAACTGATGAGTTACCTGTGTGTGAAGAAACAGTAACCCTTAGATCTCATTCAAGTCTTATCCACACCATAGGATGACTTTTATAAATCTTGCCTTTAATTTGGGTTTCGGCATTTCGGCATTCCTTTGCCCAGGTTTCTCGACACTTTCACATCGCAATCTCCGAAACTCCGAATTGGACCTTATCTAGACTGACCCCTTCTCTTCCCGTGACCAAGGGCTGTGACCAAGGCTTTATGTGAAAGGCACTTTCGCGATTTCGCCTATCGCCATTTCGTAAATGTTGCATAGTTTCTTCTGCCTCTCCATATCGCGATTCGCGAAACTCCGATAAGGGATTAGATCAACGGTCCAGATCGAATCTTGTCTTGACGGCTGTGATTGAATCACAATATCGCATATCGCGAAATTGGAATTTCTGTTGCATTGTGTTCTTGTCTCCTTGATATCATGATTCACGAAACTCCGACACGAGCTATGACCAACGGTCCAGGTTATTTCTTGATCTGACGGTCCAGATTCAATCGCGATTTCGCATATCGCGAAATCGACATTCTTGATGCATTGAGTTCTTTGCCTCTTGAGTTCGCGATCCCCGAAACTCCGATAAGAAGTTAAATCAATGGTCCAAATCTTATCTTCTATTCAGCGGCTGCGATTAAATCGTGAAATCGCATATCGGGATTTCGGGGTTCTTGTTGTCAAATGTTTTTGTCACTTGGAAGTTCTGATTCACGAAACTCCGATAAGGAGTTGAATCAACGGTCCAGATCACTTCTTATCTTAACGGCTGCGATTAAATCGCAAAATCGCATATCGCGATTTTGGGGTTCTTGTTGTCAAATGATTTTGACATTTCAAAGTCCCGATCCCTGATACTCCGACAGTGACTGGAATTAACAGTTCAGATCAAAGTTTGATCTGACGGATCAGATTTCATCGCGAATTTGCATATTGTGATTACACCTGCTTCTCCTTGCAGTTTAAAGACCGTGCAGGTTCTCTTTGATCCAACGGTGGTCGGACCCTGCGCTCGGATCTGACGACTGAGATCTGTCTCCCTCTTCAATGATCAAAGATTCTTCTTCACAAACATTCACTCATGCGCTGCTTTCGATCATTCGCTGCCTTTGATCATTCGCTGCCTTCGATCTTTCACTGCTTTTGATCATTCACCTCTCTGTACTTATCTTCTGTTTGCCTGTCAATTACAAACTTGTTGTTCTCATGTCATCTTCACTGTTGCCATCAATGAAAAGCATTCGCTGTCTGCTAACTGTCTGTTAAATATTTGCCAACACGCTGACCTTGAGCAATCTTTGGTATACTTCATCCATCTTTGTGTACTTGGAAAAAGTTGGCTTGATGATGAAGATGTACCGGATCTCATGTTGTATGATGATGTCTAACTGTAAAGCATCTAAGAATTCCTTTCCCATGATACTACATTCTATTCCTGAGAATTTTGAGCTATCCTTAGCCACAGTGGCTAGTTTCTTTTTGTAATCGGCGAGCGTCATTAACTTGTCATTTATAACTCTCAAACCAGGAAGGCCTTTCTTATACTGAGCTTCGATCTTGCTGAAAAATCCTTGCACTCCTCTGTCCATGGTCTGGACCTTTTCCTCCAGCTGTAGCATCAGTCCTCTCTTGTTTAGGACCCTTTTGACCTCAAGGATGGTCTCTGTCCTATCTTCAATCTTCAAATCCTCTAGCTCCTCTCTTGTTTTGGAATTCAGAAATTTGATGATCTCAACAGCTTTTGTGGGCATCTCTCCCAGTTCTTCTCTTATCTTCTCGATAGCCTGATGACTTCTTTGCACCAACTCATTTTTCTCGAACATGATTTGTATCATCGACCATATTTCATTCATGGACTTGGTGATATCCATCCAGACACTTTCCTTGACCTCAGCAAGTGTTTTGCCTACCACTGTTTGCTTCTGAAGTTGTTGCAATTCTTGTTTGAGCTGGTATGATGTTTGTTTCTCCTTGGAGTAGCTAGTTTGGTAAGAAGACTTGAGTTCCTGAAGGTTCTAAATCTCCTTTTTGAGTCTGCTAATCTCTGTCTCTTGCAAATTCATCTCCTCCATGGATTTATCCAGTTCAACTGTTTTCTCTAGAGCTGTCAGTGGACTTGGCGAGGGAATTTCTGCTACTGGCGCTGTGCTCACTCTTGTGAGTGGAACTGCACTTAGTGGAATGACTTCCATGGGCTTTGAATGCTCCTTCTCTTTCACTATTTTTTCCAATTCCGCTTCCATTTCCTTCAACTGTGCATTCTGCTCCATGATCATCTTGAGCATCTCATCCTTTTCCCCTTCTGTCTCTGCTATTTCCTTTGCCTGTGAGTCTTCTGTTGGTGGCAGTTTCAACTGTTTCCTAAGAGAGGCTATATCGACATTTTTCTTTTTGAGCATCTCCTCGACTGCTTTCACATTCGAGGGATCATATCTGATCTTGAGGACCAGTTATTCCAACGTCTTAATCCTGTTATCCTTGGAAAAGGATGATATTTTTTCTAACCTCAGCTGCGTCTGGACATTGCTCAGAGATACCTATAACTTGGAGGCAGCAGTAGAAGCATTTGCCAATGTGGAAAAAACCATTTCTCCAGTTTGCCTGTGCAAATCCATTTGATCAGCTGGATGCACATATTTGGTCTGAAATTTGAATGTTTCCCTTTTGTAATCGATTATTAATTTCAGGTCTGGCACCTGTGCTTGCAGAAACTCCATGTGCATTCTACCCTTCTCAGTGTCGAATGCAGATAGTAGTCTGTGTTGTGCAGTTGATGTTTGCTTCCAGAACTGAGTATACGTGTTGTTGGTTAGTGTCTGATTTCTCTTCTTGATTAGATCATACTTCTCAAAAATACTCAATTTTGGTCCTATTTTGCTCAGCTGGTTGACTGGTGGAGTATCTGTAGACTTCTTGGGAAACACTATAGTCATGATTTGTTTGTTGCTTGTACTAAGGAGCGACCGATCAACCTCCATAGTTGTAGTGGATTGAATTCCATTTTCACCAGTCGTGTCAGCTGCCTAACTGGTTTTTGGACTCTTGGTGTGTAATTGATCCAGATGGATATCGGTGGCCATCCACCTTTTCCAACTGGCTCAAAACAGTTTTCTGGCAATTTTGGCAACTTACTATTTTTAGCAGGTTTTAACTTCCAGGTCCATTTTGAGGGCCTAAATGAAGGTTTTTCAAGATCGAGTTTCTCAATGATAGCCTATGGCATGATTGAGGCCCCAAAATGAATCTCCTCGACAATAACTTTCCAACGAGCTATTATGTGCCTAAAACGGAGATCGTATGCAAAAGTTACGACCCCGGGAAGTTGTCGCACTAACTTACCCAAACGGGGCCCACATGACTTTTGACGCTTCATCTCCTAGGGTTAGGTTTTTGGATGTCTAGGACTTTTGACATTCCTGTTTATTGTAAAAAGGCCTTCAGAGCCTCATTGTAATCATCTTCTTGCGAATGAGCGCAACCGTCACATCTCTTCTCAGAGATAAGCCGCCACCATTCCAGCAAGCTTGTTTCCGCTGCATTTTACAGTTTCAGCTTATTTCTTTATTGAATAGAAAACCAGTTTTATTGTATCTCTGTTATTTTGTGTTAAGCATCTATTAATAATCTGTATTCATTTTGTTCTGCTCATAATATTTGGATCAGTAATTGAAACTCTTCAGATGATACTTCAGTGATGGAAGGTGAAGTGTCCTTCCTGGGCCTTTTCTCCTTGGGAACCTGTGGTGTAGTCGTCTATGAGATAGTGACTGAAAGGTCCTGTTGTTCTGTCTCAAACAGGGTGTTTGGCTCCCATTCTATCTAGTTGGCGAACTTCTCTATCTTAGGCCTAGATGTATGAACATATGGGATATTCTTATTTTTAATCCTCATCTCTGAAATTATCCCGTAGGGGTCAAAATGCCATATGAAGCTAACAAAAAAGTTCATCTCCTTTAACAGTTTATCTTCTTCCTCCCCAGTGCCTCGGATATTGCAGATGAATGATCCTATTTTCCCTTTGATCCTAAGTTGTTGTTTCTTTTTCAGAGACAAAAAATGTATGTCGTCTGAATTGATCATTTGCCTTATGTACTCTAGGGAAAATATCCTCACGGGCAGATACTTGGGTAACTTGTATGGAGCCAATTCGCACCCATACACACTTATCTCTGTGTGGTCCTGGTACAGGTACTAGTCTCCCATTTTTGCAAGGTCTGAAAGGTGTAAGATCCTTTGAATTTCCTCATTTATTCTCGGCTCGGGTCTTCCACTGAGCATTCTCACCACGGGATGGTAGAACTGCTTGATAAATTGTTTGAAGCTGAATTTTGTAGAGTTGGGTCTGAGCAGCGAGGTCCACGTTGTCACCACCTGTGGCCTCCCATCCTTGTCCATATTCTACATCAAAAAGGAGAATTTGTCTGCTTGAAAGAATATGAACATGTAAGCCAATATTGAGGAATACCGGAACATGCCTTCTGTGGTGAAATTTTAGAATTGCTCATGAATGTTGTCTGCCAGGAAGGTGTTGTAGTCGAACTGAGTGGTGGTTCTCTCATCTGTGGAGAAAATGGACAGAAAACCCAATATGGGTTCATCCACCCATTGATCCGAAAAATACCCAAGGAGGGAACATAGCGACAAGATGACATGGTTTCCCTTCACTGAGAATAGGGATGAAGGATACGGGGGATTTGTAGTGGGGAGCTGAGCGGTCCATGGGAGAAAAAGCTCGAAAATATGAGGTCTTTGGGGGAATGATAATTTCTGATACAGTTCTATGATAATTTCAAGATTGAACGGTGAGACAGATTTGACTCTAAGTATCTGCATCATATGGTCAATGGTTTCAGGTGTAATGAGGAAAATAATTTCTCCTGATGAGGACACTATGGCTCTCTGGTCAGGGATGTAATGGGCTTGTCATTTGAGGGAGAATTCGAGGAAATGGTGAACCTGGGGGAAACGATACAGGGGAAGGTTTGACTCCCAGAGCCTAATTTCATCACTTTGTTCCAAGAAAACATCCTTTAGCCATGACTGTAAATCTGGGAAGTCTAATTTTCATCTGGTGTCTGCGATTAAATGGTCTTTGTCAGCCAGAGGGATCTTGTCGAGGTCGACAGGAGGCGAGAGGAAAGGATTTTCCTCGACCTCTATTTTATTTGATTTTGGCGCCATCGCTGTAACAATACCTACAAGTAAAACAAAATGGTTAGCGAGGATGACTGTGGCTTTGGGCGACTGACTGTAACGAAGAGGAAAATGGGGAAACGGTCTCTGGTGCGGCGATAAGGTAAATGATGAGGGAATGAAGGGTGAAGGTAGTTTTGATAAAATGGATACCTGTTGGGTGCAGGAGACAGGTCAATAGGTTAACGGATAAGTTAGCTAGTAATAAATGGCCAACGGGTCATTTAGAGTGTGAGATGGCAGGTGATAATGACTGAATAATACGGCTGGGTGACATGCTAGGTATTGATTGGGACTTGAACATGGTAAAGGGACTTGTAACAGGGTGAGAGAACTGATAGAGTAATGAGATATGATCTTTAGGGGAGAACATGGAAAATGACGTCATGGGGTGACTGAGGTATGTCAGACCATGGGAGGTGGTGGGATTTAGAACCAATGGATTCCTTCCACGTAGAGATAAGGAGCCCGCCAGAAAACAATCCATTCTAGACCCCCCCCCCTTCCGTTAAAGACAGATCGGTCGGGGGGGTCCGAAAAACACCATGAGCCATTGATTTGAGCGCCTTGTTTTTAGCCGTAGATTTATGCGTGATATTTAACCAACATTCTAGACCGCCCCCCCACCATTAAAAGCAGAACGGTTGGGGGGTCTAGAATTCAATCTAATCCATTGATAAATGCACTGGCGCCTCGGCTGTTTAGATGTGTGCCTTCGTTATCTGCGATTCCGGACCCCCCCCCCCACCGTTAAAGGTAAAACGGTCGAGGGGGCCCGAAAAGACTTGTCAACCATAGATTTGGGCACCTTCTTTCCAGTCGTTCATCGGTGCACGGTATTTATTCAATGAGCGCACAAACATATTTGCTCGGAAACTTAGGATAAATGCATTTTGTGAGTTTTCCCAAGCTTTCCCTGTCTTTATCACCATGGGGGTTAAACATCAAGCCTTTAAACCTCAAAGATATGGTTCAACATGGATCATCATGCTTGTTTTATTGAGATAAAGCAAACTACCTTATGCTCTAACCTAATTACCTATGACAATTAGTCCAGATTAAATTGTTGGACTAAGAAATTACTCTATCCTGTGGTTATCTGACCAAGATTTGGTAGTTTGGTCAGATTTATTCACTAACTAACCTAAATCACTTGGCTAAGATTAAATAGTTTAGCCAAGATTATTCACTACTCCTATCAACATCAATTTAAAAGAACTTGGCCATGCTCGAATGGTATGGACCAAATCATTGTTATTGCATGGGGCTCTAATGAATCTCTTTTATGCCCTCTTTTATTGTTTTTCTTTCTTTTCTTTTCTTTTCTTTTTCTTTTTCTTTTCTTTTCTTTTCTTTTTCTCAAATTATTTGCAAAATGGAAAATCATTTGACAAACAAAAACACTTAAAGAGATAACATTTCAGTCACCAGTTGATCCTATAAATTATAGGGTTATAATAGGGCCAATTGTAATGACGGGAAACATAGGAGTGGGGTGTGCCCTAATATTCCGGGAGAAGATCTAACAGATGTGGCACTTCTTGACCGATTCAAAGCAATCTTTGATCAACGTTGGCCAAACGTAACCTGCTTGTAGAATATTTTGGGCTATTTCCAACCTAGACAAATGACCACCACATGCTCTAGTGTGGCAGTCATTAAGAACAATTTTCTCTTCTTCATGAGTGAGACATCGACGAAGGATGCAATCTACACCTCGACGATACAAAGTGTCCTCGAGAATAAAATAGTTTTTTGCCTGATGGAATATACGTTGACGCTCATTGTGAGAAGCAGGGGTGGGGCACTTAAAAGTCTATAGATAGACTAGTATATCTCCATACTAGGGTTCTGAAGATGAAATCAGAAAAATATCTTCTTTAATCAGTGATTCTTCAGGCGTAACATCACCTTATTCGACTGGAATTTCCAAGATAAGTTTCGTGAAGACCAACGACTTTTTAGATTTCGCTAAAACAAAATCCAAGTCAAATTCCTGGAGGATAAAAATCCATTTTCTTATCTTTCCACTGATTACACGTCATGTCAACATGTATTGAAACAGATTCACAACGAGAATGACGGTAGTCTTGCAAAACAAGATATAATGACAGAACCGTTGGACAACATGTACTGCTACCAATGAAATATTTTCAATGTGGGAGTATTTGATATCTGGTCCAACTAGGCCTCGACTCAGGTAATAAATGACATATTCTTCAAGCATATCATCCTCTTGAACCAAGACCATACCAATGGTCGACTCTGCCGTATCCAAATACAATAAGAAATATTTATTATAATTGGGTGGCCGAAGTAGAGGGGTAGATGTGAGGGTGCATTTCAACTCTTTGAAAGAGTGTTGATCGGCTTCGTCCCAATGGAAAGGGATGTCCTTCTTCAGAAAATGCATAAAACCTTTAGTGATATTGGCATAGTTTGCGATAAAATGCTGAAGAAAATTGGCTTTTCCCTATAAACTATGAAGCTGAGGGACTGTGCACGGGGGAGGCAATTGAACTATCACCTCAACCTTTAGAGGATCGACCATGATCCCTTTTGTTGAAACTATGAAACCTAAGAGACGACTCGATGTCATGCAAAAACTGCATTTGTTAGGATTCAAGCGAATCCGATAGTAGTGACATCGTTCAAAGATAAGTCGGAGGTGCGTGGGATGATCAACTCTCTTACGAGATCATGATGCTAAATCATCGAGATAAGCCTCGACTATGTGCTTGAGATCATGGAAAGAAAAAGACATGGCCCACTGAAAAGTGGCTCTAGCATTCTTCAGCCCAAAAGGAATCTTCCGATAAGCAAATGAACCCCATGGATAGATAAAATATGTTTTATGTTGGTCTTCGGGTTTAATCTGTATTTGATTTTATCCTGAAACACCATTCATGAAATAAAAGACCTCACAGCTTGCACATTCATCGACGATCTGGTCAATGAATGGGGTGGGGAAATTATCCTTTGGACATTCCTTGTTCAAATCACAGAAGTTCGTACATACACGAATCGTTCCCTATTTTTTATTGACCAGAACGGGATTTGACACCCATTGAGTCAACTGGACGGGGTAGATGAAACCAACTTTGAGTAGTTTCTCTACTTCAGCCTTAATAGCTGCTTCTTTTCGAGGATTAACCAAACGAAGTTTCTACCATATCGGCTTGGCATCAGGATAAGTCATTATTTCATGTTCGATGATTCTTGGATCTATGCCTGACATTTCCTCGTAAGACCAGGAAAAAATGTCGCGAAATTCTTTAAATAAATATGTATATATTTGAATCTCCTTGGGGGATAAATCCACTTCGACGAAGACATTCTTCACAACACTAGGGCTTCTAGAGATATCGATAGGTATAGTTTTAGCGATGTTTTCCATATTACCCTAGGAATAAATTGCGTGCGTAGCCAGAGGATTAATAGGAAAAGACCTATCTCCGGTCATAGTCAACACAAATTCTCCTGCCTCTATTCTTCCTAACTCCAGGAGAAAATAATATATGTGATGGAGATCATCCCAGGGTCTGTATGGACTAGTCAATGCCTCTATAATCGCCTCATTAGAGGGCAGTACCAAGTATAGGGAATCAGTAGTGGCAGGGGAATCTTGAGCCCAAAGAGGCTCGGGAACTGGATCTAACTCCCGTGCAAGAGTCAGATCGGGGTCAGTCGAAGCTTGTTGGGCAATGGAGTATGCAACTTATGCCGTGGACAATGGCATGGACATGCCATGGTTTCATGTCCCTTCCATCGTGGCTGATGGGGAAGGAATATTCCACAGATCATTAAAGTAAGTTGTACGAAACGACGACACTTGAAATATTTCATCCTTGGGTTGATCAGTATAAACTTGACATCGTCGGACGAAGGTCGGAAATCGAAAGTACCCATCAAAGTTGGGCACAAACCAACCCCTATATTAACAATGTCGGGCTGTGGATTATCAATCATCGAGACCATGGATGCCCCTAATGAAGGGTCAGGACATGAGAAGGACAATTGATCAATGGTCATGATCTCTCCCTCGCGTGGAAAAAATAATACCTAGAACACTGTAGTGACCACTACATGCATAACATAAGTCCAAATCCTTCCTAACAAGAGATTGTAGTCGAGAGGCGCATTGACCACTTCAACTTCGACACACACGGTCTTTCCTCCTAACTGCACGGTGAAAGAAGGAATGATTCCATGTGGTCTGAATGAACGACCATCGAAAGCGGTAAGAAGAGTAGGTGACAGAGACAAATTGGGTTGGCCAATGGCCTTCCAACACGCCAACGACATCATGCATGTCGAGGCACCCTCATCAACCATCGTACGAAAAATATTCCGGGTAAAATTTTTCATGGTGTAAACCACTACTATTTGAAATGCGTCGTGCTATGGGAGATGAGGCTTCAAGTCGGTTATATCAAGAATGATTGTTCCCAGATTAAAAGTATCAGCAGATCCTAAGGTAGCTAACAAAGCCTTTCTCTGAGAGGGGCAGCTCTGGAGGACTTCCAAAGAGGACATTGTGCAAGGGTTTTGTGACAAATCCTCCACCACAGAGTAGTTATGGGCAGCCCCTGTGTTTGGATTATGGGAAGCTTTCTTTAACGCCTCTTTCGGGATGTGTGTCATTGTTTTTCCCAACTTATTCTCAATCTGGAGAGGAACAGATGGGTTTTCATCTTCTTTACCCTTCTTAGAAGTGTTTGGCATTTCATAATCATGTGTCATAGTTGCTATGTGAGCCTCACCTTTCAACATATAAACATTCAAGGTAGAGGGATTATTAGACGACGAAGGGGGTCCCTGACTTCCCCCATCCACATTCGCAGAGGCTTGAGTTAAATTTTTCCCATGAAGAAATGGGTTCATTAACACTGCAGGCTACTGCTATGCCAATAACGTTTGGGCCTCCGTGAGTCGAGGGCACAGGTGAGTCGGGTGGTCTTCCGTGCAAAGGTTACACGGATACTTCAACTTTCTTCTCTCTGTGTTTCCCCCGCTATCATTTTTGGTGGGTTTCTTATCCCCCTTACCCTTCTTTCGTTGTTTCTTCTTTCCATCAGCCTATTGGTTGACTTTCGGGTTTGTCAATTGCACACTGTGTACATCTGAAGTTTGAGTAGGGGGAGCAGTCAAACTATAATTTTGGCTAGATGTTGTCTGTTGTATTGATAATTGTTGCAATTGATTTGACAGCTGATCAGTGGGCTTCACTTGTGTTGAACCAATGATACCATTAGCATGTGGTCCAGACTTGTGTCTGGCCTTGTCAAGGATAGGTTGTGGCGCATCTAGAAACACTTCGTAGAGTAAAATAGACTGAGATTATATTAATTCAAGCTATTGAGCTCTCATTATCACCTCTTCCTTGGAAAACACTCCTAACATTATGATGTCCTTGGATAAATGAGGGACCAAATACTTAATGAACCACTCCAGCAAGAAATATGGTGGGATTGGTACCTTTTGTTATCACCCTATAAGTTATAGGATCAACTGGTGACTGGAATATTATCTATGTCTAGTGTTTTTGACTGACAAATGATTTTTCATTCTGAAAATAATTTGAAAAGAAAAGAAAAAGGAAAAAGAAGAAAAAGAAAAGACAAAAGAAGAAAAAGAAAAGAAAAAAGAAGAAAAGAAAGAAAAAGAAAAGAGGGCATAAAATAATTTCAATAAAGCCCCATGCAATAATAGTAACTTGGTCCATACTGTTCAAGCATGGCCAAGTTATTTTCAATTTGATGTTGATAGAGTTAGTGAATGAGTTTGGCTAAACAGTTTAATCTTAGCCAAAATATCTAGGTTAGATTAGTGAATAAATTTGGCCAGACTGTCTAATCTTGGTCAGATAGCCCCAGGGTAGAGTAAGTTCTTAACCCAACAGTCTAATCTGGGTTATTTGTCATAGGAAGCTAGGTTAGAATGTAGGTTATTTTCTTTATTTCAATAAAACCAGCTGGATGTAAATGATTGCGCCATGTTTCAGATGTTTAAAATGGTGTTGCTCAAGCCCCATGGTGGTGGATACATGAAAAGCCTTGAAAAAAACCCTTGAAAGGCACTTATCCTAAGTTTTCCCGGCGCATGTGTTTTCCACTCCCTCACTTATGCTCCATTCATATATCAACGGTTTGAATGTTTGCGCCCAGATCAACGGTGAGCAGATCTTTCCAGACCCCCCCGACCGTTCTATCTTTAACGGAGCGGGGGGGGGGGGGGGTCCATAATCGATGATAAGACCCGAGCACATCTGGATGGTTCAAGATTATGCACACAGATCTATGATCAGTGCTGGATTCCAGACCCCCCCGTCCGTTCTGCCTTTAATGGAGGGGGGGGTCCGGAATGAGTGATAAAGAATGCGCATAGATCTGCGACCAAGAAGCAGGTGCTTAGATCAACAACGCAAGGTGTTTTTCGGACCCCCCCGACTGATCTGCTTTTAACCAAGGGGGGGGTCCGGAATGGAATCTTCCCTCTGGTGGGCCCCTCTTTATACATGGCGTTAATCTACTGGTCTCAAATCCCACCGCCTCCTGTCGTTTGACGTACCTTCGTCACCTCCTGACGTCATCATCCACGTTTTGAAAAGAGTCACGTCCCATAACTTCTATCAGTCCTTCCCTTCAGTCGCTCGTGGCAAGCCCCATCACCATGAATTTTATCCTAATCGGTCACCACCACGTCACCTGTCTGTATTCCCTCAGTTGCCTTCACTTGCCATCTCACACCCCAAATGATCCGTTGGCCATTTATTATTGGATAACCTATCCATTATCCAGCTGACCTGTACCCCATGCCCAACGGACACCCGTTTACTCAAAACTACCCTCATTATCCCTTTTTTCACCATTTACCACTCATCACACCAGAGAGTTTTTTACACCATTTACTCCTCTATTACAGTCAGTTGCCCCATCCACAGTCATTCGCCCCCACTAACGTCGTTTGTCTTGCAGGTACTGTTGCAGAAATGGTGCCAAAGTCTAAACAAGAAAAAGGAGAGGAGAATCCATTTCTCCCGCCTCCTATTGACTTTGACAGGATCCCGTTGGCTGGTAAAGATCGCTTAATTGTAGATACAAAATGCGATTTTGATTTCGCAGACCTTCAGTCGCGGCTCAAGGAAGTTTTCCTAGACCAGAGTGACGAAATTGGACTTTGGGAGTCCAATTTACCCCTGCATCTCTTTCCTCAAATCCACCCTTTTCCAGAGTTTTCCCTTAAATGCCAAGCTCACTACATTCCTGAGAAAAGAGCCGTTGTTTCCTCGTCTGGAGAAATCCTATTCCTCATCACCCTTGAATCTATTGACCAAATGATGCAAATCCCCCGAGCTGACTCTGCATCACCTTTCAACCTGGAAATTCTCACTGAATTATACCAGAAAATGACCTTCCCTCAAAAAGCTAAAATATTTGAGCTTTTTCTCCCATCATCCACTCAATTTCCCTCCACAAATCCCCCTTATCCTTCTTCCATGTTTTCGACCAAAGGGAACCAGGTCATCTCATCCCTATGTGCCTTTTTAGGATACTATTCAGATCAGTGGGTAGATGAACCCATTCTGGGGTTTTTATCCATTTTCTCCACCGATGAGAAGCCCACTACACAGTTTAACTTCAGCACGTCCCTGGCGAACAATATTCACGAACAGTTAGTTAATTTAACCACGGAAGGCATGTTCTGATATTCTTCCATACTTGCGTACTTGTTCATCTTCTTCCAAGCAGACAAGTTTGATTTTTCCATGCAGAAGATGGATGGAGATGGTAGACCTCAGGCAGTGACTACATGGACCTCCTTGCTCAAGCACAACTCCACAGAGTTCAGTTTTAAAGACTTAATTGATCAATTCTACCACCCAGTGGTAAGTATGCTTAGCAGTAGGCTCGAGCCTAGGATAAATGATGAAGTTCAGAGGATCCTGCATATCTCGGATCACACAAAGACATGTGATTGGTATTTATACCAAAATCACACTAAGATCAGAGTATATGGGTGCAAGATGGCACCGTTTAAGCTACCCAAATATCTTCCTGTTAGAATTTTTTCTCTAGAATACATAAGGCAGATGATAAACTCTGATGACATTCACTTCGTTTCACTGAAGAAAAAGAATCAACTTAGGATCAAAGAGCAGATTGGCTCTTTCATTTGCAACAATCGCGGCACTGGAGAAGAAGCAGAGAGACTTCTAAAGGAAATGAAGTTCTTCATGAGCTTCCCATGGCATTACGATCCATGTGGGATCATCTCTGAGATGAGAGTGAAAAACAAGAACATCCCATATGTTCACGAACCTAGGCCTGAAATCGAGAAATTTGCAAACCAGACAGTATGGGAACCTAACACTTTGGTCAAAGTAGAATAGCAGGATTCCCCAGCCACTGTCTCGCAAACAACCACCCCACAAGTTCCGAAAGAGAAAAGGCCTAGGCAAGATTTATCTCCGCCTGTCACTGAGGTGTCATCAGAAGAATTCCAGCTGCATACCAAGAGGCTCAAGACCAGTTCATCTCCTGATCTGACTGGAAAAAAGGGAGTTCCATCTACTACAGTGGCAAAGGTTGATAAGCCTCCCCTTAGTGAAAGTTTCCAACATATCATAACATCAGTTTTTTTGAAGAAATCTATAGAGTCTCCATCGACTACCCAGCCAAGAAAGGTAGGACCGTAGCTGAGCATTTTTGAAAAATATGAGTTGATCAAGAAGAAGAACCAGACCCTGAACAGTAGCACTTTCACCCAATTCTGGAAATAGACGTCGACTGCACAACATAGGATGCTATCGGTATTTGATACCAAGAAGGGCAGAATGCATATGGCATTCCTCCAATCACAGGTGCTAGATCCAAAGGTAATCACTGATTACAAAAGGGCCACCTTTGAATTCCATACTAAGGACGTGCATCCGGCCAATCAGATGGATTTGTACAAACAAACAGGAGAGATGGTTTTCTATACGTTGGCACATGCTTTCACGACTGCGTCCAAATTGCAAGTGTCCCTCAACAACGTCCAAACACAGTTGAAGTTGGAGAAGATATCCTCCTTTGCCAAGGACAACAATATCAAGACTCTAGAGGAATTGGTTCTTAAGATTGGATATGATCCATCGAACGTGAAAGCAGCTGAAGAGATGATCAAAAAGAAAAATGCAGATATAGCCTCCTTAAGGAAACAATTGAAACGTCCACCCACAGAGGATCCACAGGCGAAGGAAATAATAGAGACGGAGGGAGAAAAATATGAGATGCTCAAACTTATTATGGAGCAGAACGCACAGCTAAAAGAAATGGAAGCTGAGATGGAGAAGCTGGTAAAAGAGAAAGAACAGCTGAAGCCAATGGAATTTATTCCATTGAGTGCAGCCCCACTTTCAGGAGTGAGCACTGCATCAGTAACAGAAGTCCCATCGACAAATCCATTGACAGCTTCGGAAAAGACAGTTGAGTTGGCCAAGTCTATGGAAAAGATGAACTTGCAGGAAACAAAGATCAGTAGGCTAAAAAAGGAAATTGAGAACCTTCAGGAACTCAAATATTCCTTTCAGATCAGCCTCTCCAAGGAAAAGCAGGTGTCATATCATCTCAAACAAGAGTTGCAGCAACTCCGGAAGCAAACAGTAGCAGGTAAAACTTTGGCCGAGGTTAAAGAAAATGTATGGATAGAAATCACCAAGTCCATGAATGAGATATGGCCCATAATACAGATCATGTTTCAGCATAATGAATTGGTGTAGAGGAGAAAACAGGGCATTGAGAAGATCGGATCAGAATTGGGAGACATGCCAACACAGGCTAATGAAATCATCAAGTTCCTAAATTCTAAGACCAGGGAGGAATTGGAAGAGCTGAAAATTGAAGACAGGACAGAGACCATCCTCGATGTCAAAAGAGTTTTGACCAAGAGAGGATTAATGCTCCAGCTGGAAGAAAAGGTTCAGGCCATGGACCTCGGGGTGAAAAGATTTTTTAGTAAGATTGAGGCTCTACAGAAGAAAGGTCTTCCTGGTCTGAAGGTAATCAATGACAAACTGATGACACTCCCAGACTACAAGAAGAGACTGGTCGATGTGGCAAAGGACAGTTCAAAGTTTTAGAGAATTCAAGGCAGCATCACTGGAAAGGAGTTTCTTGATGCGCTCCAGTATGACATCAGTATTCAACATGAAATTCGATACATCTTCATCACCAAACCTACCTTTGCCAAGTACACAGAAATGGATGAAGTTTATCGGAGGATTCTCAAAGTCAACGTGCCCAGTAATCTTCGATGGGAAGAACTCTGCGATCTGATCAAGTAATTGATGAGCTATCCCAGTCCAGTCACTTGTCCATTCAGATGAGGTCGTGCAGAGGCCTCGCCAACGGCTCACCTCGAAAACAACATGCAGTTGTGACACATCACCCAGCAGTTCCTAGATTTATGAAATTTGTTAAGTTAGTTAGGCTAAAATAAATTTAGCACATCCTGGACATTAATGACAGGATTGTTTGTAATTTTGAGTTATAAATACTTCATCTTTCGAAGTATTGAGGTTGGTTGATATTCACACCCTGAAACTATCAGACTGTAATATTTTTGAAGAGATCTTCCATTAATACAAAGAGGCACTTTTACAGGATTCTTGCGTGTATTCACTGGTGATGTTTTTCTCTCTAAGTTGACTGTTATTCTCGCTTTGTTATCATACTGTTTTCTAAATCTAAACATTTAGAAGTAACGAATGTGGCAGGATTTATCTCGCATACCCTGCTTCTGACTCAAAAGATTTTAGTGTTTTATATTCCGGTTATTTCAATAAAGAAATTCTTAATTGATTCTTCGTTGAAATTATCTTTCTCATCTTTTCTACTATTCCTCATATATGCTATTGAAGAATCCAATGATTATATTATCTCTCCCTGTGAAAGGTTTTCTTTTCTTTTCTGGTTTGGATTTCATTTTTAAGACACAGACCCCATAGCCCAATGGATGTGTAGACTGTCTCAACCAACTTGACAAGCATTACGACAACAAAACCAACTTATTTATTTACCTAGCCTAATATTTAAAATTTGAAACATATTTGAATCATATAGAGAGATCCCTCTCTGAAGTTGGAAGGGCTAGATCCCAACTTCAAAAGTGGTTGGATAAAGTTACCTTTGTAGATTCCTTCTTTGTCAACCTCCTGGAAATTTACAAAGTGCTAACACCTTCATCAAACTCTTCCTATGCCACCATTCTCGGATATGATCCGAGATATGGTCAGCCTTTGTTTGCTCAAAGTTGGCCAACAATTCGGTGCCGACATCGTATCTCACAGGTAATTGAAAATGGTTCAGGAAAACCATGGCCAATTCGCCAAAAGTAGACTATCTTGAGCGTTCGAGCTCGATCGCGGAACTCCCGATAATAGTGCATTGAAATAGGCGCAACTAGATAGAGTCGTCTTTCAACAAGTTGGATGAGCACCATAGGTGAAAGGTAGTCACGTGATAACCTAGATCTTCATTAGGCTTACCTTCAAACTTCGAAATGTCTGAGGGAAACTTCCTCGACATGGGAGGCCAATGCAGATCGTGACAGATTAGGTCATTTAATAACCTTGTCAAGTCTAGCAAATGTAGAGTTGCCAGAAATGGTAGTTTGGGTTGTTGACTATGTACATGGAAAAAGGAGCCTAGATTTTGGCTGGCACTAGGTTGCTAGGAAAAGTTAGGCTATTGAACAGGGTTCTGGTAGAAACCATGGCCGTGGCCAACATACGGATATTGCACTTCTTGAGATGTCATCGACTGACTCCTGTAATTGGACATTGAGGGTTGAGAAGGGATTTCTCCCGATGTTGTGTTCCAAAGTTTCTGGAAAGGGTTGCCCCCTGCCGATCCAACGGGAATAGATACAGAGCCTTGGCTGGGGTTCCATTGACCATGGAAGGGGTTTTCCCCGGTCGACATCCGTAGCGAGGGGATTGATCCCTACAATAGATTACAAGGTGCTTGTGAGGTATTTTCCCCATGTACATGAATAGTACCCTGCACAGGACTTTGTTGTCCAAAACCAGGGTTACCCCAGGCCGAGAAGGCAGCTGACGAGAATGCGTTATTACCAAACGCACTGAACAAAGAGAATGACAAAGAACCCACCTGCGTGGTGTTGGAAGAAGGTCCTTGACTACCTACTATGGATAAGTTGTAGTTCATGGTCGACCAGACAGGCTGCTGAGAATCATCGCTGAACGAGGGAGACGACGAAGGTATATGACCCCTGTCATAAGGGAAAGCATTATAAGGGGCTTAGGTGGCCCCGATGGACCCTTGCAGAGGAGCGTTTGAGCTCCCTGTCCCCAGACCCATGGTCTGTAGGGTGGAGTAGGATAGGACCTAGTTCGTATCAAATTTGGGCATCCCGTATGAAAACGGAGGGTCTGTCGCAGTGTGTGTGAATGGAGTGGTGATCACCACCATAGACGGAATCAGACCACTGCTCGAGGTAGAGGTGGTTGAGACCATAGTGGTCCAAACCTGCGATGGTGAGTTAGGAGGAAGAACGCCCTCTATGATGACATTCATTGAGGGAGTATGAGGAATCCCAGATGAAGTAGCAGTGTTTTCTTCCATCGCTGCATGCAATACTATTTGACGCTCATGATGAGTTATCCTTGGAGGGACAACTTGTACCATGACAGGTGCTGAAAATTCAGTTATCGGGGAGTTATATGGCCCGATAGCTTTCGCTCCAAGGTCAGAAATGGTAGGCTCCTCCAGATTCAATTGTTCTCCTCTCAGGGATGGCTCAGGTACAGTTTCATGTTGCCCGATCACCTCAAATGACCCTTGTTGTTCAAGTCTTCGCCTTAGCGGTGGCGGTGGTGGCTCCACTTCAACCGACGACAGGCCCAAAAGGCTTCGCGACCGACAAAGCTCTTGATATTCCACTTTGTGAGAAAATCAATGTCACACTAGGGATTTTTACTAACGTTGAAAACCAACACACACTAGAAAATTTCCTATGAGATAAAGCAATCAAACCACTAACTAGTTGGAAAAACAGTTACACCAGCCAACACTAGAGAAACTTACTGGTGCAAGTGCAACTCAAACATGAAAGAACCATCTGGGTATACTCTGCAAAGCGTGGCCCAATGTCTACCCTAGGTACCATGGTATACCCCTACAGTCACCTGTGTAATTCACTAAAATAAAGGAAACTAGGTTGCCAGCAAGCGAACAGTCACCAGGAGGGTACAGTCGACAGTCGGGTGGACCACAATGAGCAAGGTATCAAGCCTGAAACCTATCAAGGGTATAGAAATCAAGTGTTCCAGAAGACGATTGGGGACTTCAAATGGATTCGAGACCCATTAAGCTTCGTGGCAAATGTAATCGACAGAATCCCAAGACAAGTCCTCGATATGAGTTCCCCACTACGCTTGGTCCAGCTTTGGAGGGGTTATATCCGCTACCTTTCCACACGTGACCTTGTGTTTAGCCCCTATGTTAGAGGGGGGTCCCAGATAAATTTCACGTTTATTGGACTTTTTACACTCCCTAGCTCATACTCATATGTTTGTTTTATAGACTTGAAGAGTTTCCTCTCCAACCTAAATCAAGGCTCTAGCCTAGACTAGTTGATGGACCCTACAAACATAAAGTCTAATAAATTTTAATTAAGCGTTAATTTTAAGTGGCTTGTTTTAAGTCAAGGAAGTGGTAATGAAACCAGTGGTTTTTTTTAAGAGATGAAAGATAAGAGCATTAAATGAAACTGAAAGCAAAAACTACTTCTTTTTGACAAATAAAGATTTGCAAATTTAAACTCTTTAACCAACTTTTCAAACAATTTTCTTTTTCTAAGATCTTTTTAAAAGAAACACCCAAAACAACATTTCTCTCGACTACGAGCTACTTAGTGTTCTAAGCATTCAGTAAAGAACTTAAGAAAGAACTCTTTTTCCTGACAAGTAATATAATCAACCTAACTACTTAAACAAGCAAAGAAATGTTTTTTTTTTTTTTTTATGCTTCAAAATAAGAAACTTGAAATTACTTCTTTTTATTTTCTTCAAAATCAAGTAAAAGGGAAAATGCATAGACAAGACGAGACCATAAAATTACTTCTGGTCTACTGTGGCTTGCAGAGAGTCATTGACAATACCAAATAAGATGATCATAAAATACTCACAAACTTGTCTCAAACCCTTACAAAGAAAACATAAGAAATCTTTAAACGAAAAAGATAACTGATGTCAAACCTAGGCTAAATACTATAATAACAGAGACTGGGACTAGATCAAGAAAACCCTTGAGAAGTATGACTTCAATCATGGAAGAGGTTGACTACCTCTTCTTGAAAAAATACTTTCTTGACAGAGGCACGCTACTGACACTTCAATAGCCTGCATATGTACGAGGGTTGTCCAAAGGTAGGGCACGTATGTACGCGTGCAGACCCACTACAACCACATACACCTCTGTAACGTCTCAAAAATAAAACTAACATTCAAAGATGACAAGGAAAGGAGTACTGGTATGGAAAACCATAATCCCTTAAAGACTCAAAAAATTACAGAAAACTCAAAAGCAAAAGGTAATCAAACCAATTAAAATACCCAAAAACTATCCCCTAAAAACCCTAGAGGCTTCCCCAGTATGGTCGCCAATTCTTCTATAGTGGGAAAACCCCCCTATGGACTACAATAGGGTTAAAAATGTAGGCAAAGCTAACCATTTAATGTCTCCTACTTTTTATCAACTACCCCGACTATACCCCACATTCATGCATAAAACACAAATATAAAAGGATCTGGTAACTCTACCTTAAACTCTGCGTCCGGTGTCAATCCTTTTGCGTTCGGTTGTTCCTCGACTGCAAATATCCTCCTAAGTGTAACCTGCATTCATAAATAGACAAACAAATAACTATGAACAAGCATATTATATATGAATTAGTTGGTTAGATGTCATAAAAACATATGAATCAAACATAAAGATTGAACACATCATATGGCAGGACAGAAAAAGTATTGTTTTTATTAATCTCACAAAGTCACTTTCAATGAGATCGACGAATGCTCCTCGAACCTAGTCCGATATCCTCTTCACCAAGCTCCAACTGCTTCCACCTATCCTTCTCCTCTCACAATTCTCTCTATGGAAATGACATGTGCTTATGAATGAGGCAAACGGAAAGAATAAGGGAATTCTTGCTCAAAACTCACAATGTGGCTGCAAATTCTTGGGGCAAGGGGGGAAAGTGAAATGGGTAGAGTTTCACTATTCTTATGCTTAGATTTGGAATGATACCCCAACACCTCCTTTTATATGGAAAAAATTATGGTTATTCGGTTGGGTGACGGGCTATAGGCGATGGGACAATTGGGAAACTACCCAATAGGCCGTAATCTCAATGAATTCCTTGGAACTTTTTAATTTTTGCAATTTTTGTGGGTATACGTGGGTTGTAATGGTGTAGCTAGCGTACGTAAGTGGGCAGTAATGATGCAGCTAGCGTACATATGCGGGTAGTAATGGTAGAGGGTGCACACATCTTCAAAGATATGTTTTTTAAGAAGAGTTTCTCAGTGATGGCTTGGCACTAATAGCAAGTAAGATGGCCTCATGCTAGGTATGCATGTATGGTGCAATTTAGGGTTATAACACAACTTTATTAATCCCAAAGAAGGATGGAGGATGGAGAATGTGTAGTGACTTGAGATCCATAAACAAGATCACTATCAGGTACAAATTCCCATTACCAAGGATGTAGGACTTGATGGATTGCCTAAGTGGGGCCAACCATTTTTCAAAAATAGATTTGAAAAGTGGATATCACCAGATCAAAATGAGAGAAGGTGATGAATGGAAAACAAAATTCAAGACGAATGAGTGGTTTTATGAATGGCTTGTCATGCCTTTTGGCTTAACAAATGCCCCGAGTACTTTTATGAGACTGATGAATGAAGTGTTAAAAGATTTCATTGGTAAGTTTGTGATTGTGCATCTGGACGATATACTAGTATTTAGTAAGACTAAGGAGGAACACTTAAGACATTTGACATTGGTGATGAGGAGGTTGCAGCAAGAGAAGTTGTTGATAAATCTAAATAAGTCCTCTTTCATGAAGACAAAGCTCATATATTTGGGTTTTGTGATCTCTTCAAATGAGTTGAAGATGGATCCCGAAAAGGTGAAAGCAATCAGAGAACGACCGCCACTGAGGAATATATTTGAGGTAAGAAGATTCCATGGATTAGCAAGTTTCTATCGGAAGTTCATAAGAAATTTTAGTGGGATTAGTGCACAAATGATGGATACAGTGAAGAAAAGACACAAGTATTTCAAAAGGATAGAAGAGGCTGAGAAGAGCTTCAACATATTGAAGGAGAAGATAACTGAACAATTGATTATGGTTCTATCAGATTTCGGAAAAACGTTTTAGGTAAGATGCGATGCGAGTGGAGTTGCAATTGGAGTGGTGTTAAGCTAGGACAACTGACCTATTGCATATTTCAGCGAGAAGCTGAATGAAGCTAAAAAAAATTATTCCACATATAACAAGGAGTTCTATGCCATAATCCAAGCCTTGAATAAATGGAGGCATTATCTTGTACCGAAGGAGTTTGTTTTGTATAGCGACAATCACGCTTTACAATTCATAACCAGATAGGAGAAGTTAAACCAGAAACATGCCAAATGGATAGAGTTTATGCAAAATTTCACTTTTTTCATTAAACATATTTCTGGAAACGCTAAAAAGGTTGTTGATGCATTGAGCAGGTGAATTTTGATTTTGCAGGAATTTCAAGTCAAGACCTTGGGGTTTGATCACCTTAAGGAAATGTATCACAGTGATTTTGGAGAGGCATATGAAGAATGTGTGAATCATGTGCTCAGAGACAGAAGCCAGTGGGCTGAATATCTGATTCAGGATGGGTTGTTGTTCAAAGGATTCCAGTTGTTCATACCAAGATGCTTGATGAGCGAGAATTTGTTGAAGGAAAAGCATAGCAGAGGTCTAGCTAGACACTTTGGCCATGAAAAAACATTTTCCCAATTAGCCAGTTCATATTATTGGCCAAGTATGAGAGTGAAGGTGAAGAAAATTGTGAACCATTGTAAGATTTGTCAGTATGCCAAGGGGAAGAAGAAGAACATTGGTTTGTATCAACCATTTCCTATCCCAGAGAGGCCTTGGGATGCAATAAGCATGGATTCTATGATGGGATTTCTAATAACACGGAGGGGAAGTGATTCCATATTTGTGGTGGTGGACATATTTTTGAAGATGGCACAATTTAGCCCGTGTTAAAATACCAGTGATGCAATGCATGTTGCTAATTTGTTTTTCAGATATGTTGTGAGACTCCATGGATTGCCCAGGAGTATAGTTTTAGACAAGGATACCAATTTTTTTGTTCATTTCTGGAGGACGTTGTGGAAAAAGTTGGGGACAAAGCTATATTTTAGTTCTGCATATCATCCACAAACAGATGGAAAGACCGAAGTGGTGAATAGAATCCTAGGAGATTTGCTGAGGAGTTTGGTCACTGAACAACATAGTCAGTGGGATCAGATTCTAGCACAAGTCGAGTTTGCATATAATGACTCAATGTATAGAAGCACTAGGAAAATTTCATTTCAAATCATGTATGGAATGAATCCGAGAGGAGTTTTGAAGATGAGAGATCTGAAGCAGAGCGAGTTTAGGAGCACCGGACCCGAAGATTTCACTGCAGAAATGCAGGAACTTTAAAATTAGATCAAGGAACAGTTGAAGAAAAGAAATAGTGAATACAAGCATAGAGCTGATCAACATAGGAGAAAGATTGAATTTGAATTTGGAGATCAAGTTCTAGCACATATAAGAAAGGAAAGGTTCCTGAGAGGAACATATAATAAATTGAAATTGAAGAAGATAGGGCCATGTAAAATTCTGAGGAGATTTGGAGAGAATGCTTATGAATTGCAGCTGCCAGAGGATGTGGGAATATCACCCATATTCAACATTGCAGACCTATATCCTTACAGGGAAGATGGAGCTGAAAGATATAAATGTCAAAGAAATATTCAGTGGGAGAAACAAATGCTTGTAGCAGATAAGCCGTAGATGGAAGAGATCATAGATCGACGATTTTGTAAGAAAACCAGAAGGAAGACATATTTTGAATACTTGGTGAAGTGGAAAGGATGACCGGTAGAAGATGTCAGTTGGGTTGGTGAAGCAGAGATACAAAATCATGGAAGATCAATGCAGGGACTCATGGACATGAGTCCATGAAATTTTAATCCAAGGGAGTATGACACAGGAGCATCACCAACAAAGCACAAGCATGGAAGATAGTTGGGCACACTAGCACATATTTTGAAACATTTTGAATTTCAAACGATCAATGTATTAATGTAATATCTGAAAAAAAAATTGAGTTATGAATGTCTTTAATGATCAAAGGCTGACCCATCATGTAAGATTGATGGGGGAATGCATTTTTATTTAATGAGAAGTATTGCAGTACAGGCTTGGGGCTTGCGCTCTTGTTTGTCTGAATCAATATTTATTGTAACAGGTGTTAATTAGTTGATAGCATTCAATTCCATTAAGGTACCATAGAGTAGTTGGAGGGAAGAACTGAAGAGAGTCCTTTTGTACAAAGCTATGTAATATTTCCCAGTAGTTGTTGTTGATAGTCATGGTTGTTGCGGATAGAGGAGAACCGAGCAATATTTGAATCTCTCTTGCATAGGTTAAGGAGTAGTGAAGAATAGTGTATGTATGTATAAAACATTCAGTTGGATGAATATAATAGAGATATATTGTCCTAAAATGTGTGTTTTCATGTGTCTATCTGAATGAATGGTAGAGTTTCTGTTATCTTTCAATTCTCTATTATTTTTGTTCTTGTATCCATGACTGCATTTACTTTGTTTAATGTATGAATCACCATGAAGAGTAGATGAGTTCCAATCATTTCTCTTCATTGAGAAAGTGAAACACATGCCTAGTGTCTGCAAGAAGTGTGTGACCGAGTCTGATTCGACTCAAAAGATCAGAAGAGATAGTGAAACTCACATGTATGCAAGGAGTGCATCGACGTCTACAAGGAGTTCATGATAGAGTTTTCGGACTCGAAGGATGAGGAGAAATAATGTGATTTCAGTCACGAGGGAAAAACGTGGCTAGAGGATAGTCGCAAGGAGTGCGAAGTCATCCGCGAGGGGAAGCTGAGTAGTGGATGAAAATCTGTTGCAAGGTGTGCGCATACCAGGAATTCGACTAAGTGTCGAAGAGATTATTTAGAAGAACAAAGAAAATCAAAGGAGTAAAGCTCAGGAGGAAGAGCGGTAGAAATTCTTCAGAGGGAAGAAACCCATAAAGTCTTCACTGGAATTCAGCATATGAAATTCTCTCCAAAGAGAGGCAAATGATCCCAGACCATCATATATGGTAAGGATACAAGGAGGATAGCGATGGTGTGTTTCGACACTTCAAAGTTTGACAAGTTTGGGACTTGAGAGAATTTGGGTCACGAAGTCTGATGTCGTGATTCAATATTGATCGTTGATCGTAGAGGAATACATGGCAATGGATTAAGGAGTTTGGGATTTAGAAGATCAGAGGTTGCGGATGAAAGACCTAGAGTTTCGTGAAGTCGCAAATTCCAAACCGTAGTGGGGCCAGATAATCTGAGGGAACGTGTGGTGGAAGTTCATAACCTTGGAGAAGAGATCTTCAGGAAAAGGTGAGAGAAGGATTTGGGATATCCCTGAATTCTGAGCCGCGAAGAGATAGACCCATGGTCATAGCCGTGGTCACTTGCGGAAGAGACCTGTGTGTGTGGGTAGAGAATTTTTGGGTGACCGTAGGGACCCAAGGAGTCGCTTCGACTCAGTATTTCAATGATCCAAGATCGGGAGGTCGAGCATCCTTTTGGAGGGACGAGGGTTTGTGCTAGTTTGAACGGATGCAATAATACCAACATCTCTCAAAAACTAGCCAAAGGTGGGTAGAGTGATCCACTCTCTTGTGAGAGTGAGTAGCGAGATCATCAAGGTAAGCTTTGAATATATTCTTGAGATTGTGAAAAGCAAAGGTCATGGATCGTTGGAAGGTTTCTAGGCTGAAAGACATTTTCCAGTATGATAAAGTACTCCATGGACGAAAAAATATCGTCTTATTTTGATGCTCGTTTTTAATATGAATTTGGTTGTATCCTGAAAATCCATCCATAAAATAAAAAACCTCGCTTCTTGCACACTCATCGAGAATATGATCAATGAAGGGTGTGGAGAAGTTTTCTTTAAGACATGACTTATTTAGGTCTCGAAAATCCATACACACATGGATGGTTCCTTGCTTCTTATTCATGGGAACGAGATTGGATACCCATTCAGCCAAGGGAACCGGGTATAGATAAAGCCTACATTAAGCAGTTTCTCGAACACTACCTTAATATCAGGGGCCTTCCTAGGATTCACTGCTCTAAGCTGTTGCCAAACAAGTTTAGCATCTAGGTATGTTTTAATCTCATGTTCAACAATTTAAGGCTCGATTCCTGGAATCTCTTCATATGACCAAGAAAATACATCACAAAATTATTGAAGAGCTCAGTGTAGGTATGAATTTCTTCAGGTGAAAAATCCACATCGATATATACATTTTCAACTTTACCAAGAATATAAGAGATATCGATCGTGACGGTAGGAGAAATACTTTCCATGTTTCCTTTGGCATAAATGTTGTGTGTATCAAGTGGAACTATGGCATGACCTACTATCTCACTCAAAGTAGATCTAAAATCATCTTGTTCGATCCTAACAAGATATAGGAGGAAGTAAGAGCAATGATGCATATCATCCCATGGCCTATCAAAACCATTCATGGATTCTATGATTTATTCATCTGAAGGTAAAGTATCATCGAGGGAATCATGTGAGAAAGACGATGAAGTGGCCCATACAGGCTAGAGAACAGGATCCTCCTCGTCAGTCTGCGAGGAGATAGGATCTGGGTCGACAGTAGAGTCGAGAACAACCTGATATGTTATATCTACTGCTGATAGTGGAATTTCCATTCCAATATGTGACTGACCTTCACAAGATGAGGTCGAGGAAGGTAGGGTCCAAGGATAATTAAAATACGAAGTGTGGAAAGGAATGGACCTCATTGATGAAGAAGACCTACTGGACCTGGCATAGATATGATGAAATGGTACCACGAAATCAAAGGTACCCATAATGGAGGAATACATTCTGACACGAATATCCTCAGTTGTCGGATGAGAATTATCTATCATGGGGATCGAAGGTCCAAATGATGTGGCTAGTAGGCGCAAAGGACAACTGATCGATCGTCTCTATTTTCCCATCATGAGGAAAACATAAAGTACAAAAAATAGACGATATGACTGCAGTCATAGCATGAGTTCGGTTACACCCTAGTAATAAGTTATAGTCAAGGAGCGCATCAACCACCTCGACATCCACTTATACTATATTCCCACCTAACTAGACCAGAAAGGCAGGAATAATATCGTGGGGATAGAAGCAACAACCATCAAATGCGGTCAAGATAGTCAGATATTGAGAGAGGGTTGGAGAGCCAATGGATTTCTAACAGGTTAGGGACATCACACAATGTTATCACTGAAATTTCATCCGCAAATGGTTACAAGAATCCAACATATCCAAACACCTATTAGTTCATTCATATCCCCAAAAATTCATTTCAAAAGGGCACAAACTATACAACTGGTTAAAAAATTAACATGCGCAGAAGCACTACAGGAAGTGCGCGCACATGTGCAGGTCAGAGATGTTAGAAAAGCGCACATGCATCCGATGCGTGACTGTGTACGCAAAAATCCACACACACCTGAGAATGATGCATTTATGGTTCTATTCATCCCCTCAACCACTTCTAGTTCAGCTCCCAAGTCGATTTGACCCTCAAATCTGAGCTGAATCCAAGTGGGGGGCTGGTCAAAGACCTAAAGGTGTCCTAAAGGGCCCCTTGTTCACACTAAAGACCGGTTGGATAATGCCTCAAAGATTTTAAATGAAAAGAGGCCATGGGTGCACTATGAATTCAAGAATCTCATTGTATTTTTATGCTTCCTCTATTCTCCTACAAGGAACCTCTTTCCTTCTTGGAGCATACTAGAATCATTTCATTAGGCTATTCACCTCACTTATTGAGGGAATAAGCTTGGATTTCTTCATCGTTTCCTTTCTAGTTTTCTATTTGTAAGAAAATCTCTCACATAGGGGATTCAAGAGCCCTCCCTTGGAGGAAGAGGGGACCCATAAGTCTCCCTTTCTCTTTGGTGTTTTCCCACTAATACAATGTATCCATTGGTGGCATGAATATTGGTCAATTGTTTGGTTGATTTTGGTTCTAATTTCCTTATGCACTTTAGTTTTGTTTCTTTAATTTTTATTAGCTTAGTTGTTTGTTTATTTCATGTGATTGAGTCATTTGACTCATACACTAACTTTTGTCCTATTCAACTAACCCAACTAGACTTACAAGTGTCCCTCTTTTGCTCATCCAAGTAGCAAAAATGATACAACATATTAGAGACCATACTGGGGATGGTATCAATTTCCTCCCTGTTTGGGTTGTTTGATCACTTCTTTTTTATCTATTTACCTTGCAGTGATCATAATCGGCCCAAGACAACCTGCAAAGAGATGAATTCAGAGATGGAATAAGAGAATTTCATTCAAAATTTTCTTCATGGGCGCGTATTAGAGCATGCACGGGTGTTCCAGCCCAAATTCGTGTCTTCCGAGCACATGCATCAACAACACTTTGTTTTTTAGTGCATTCTATACACAGTGTGCCAACAGACCCTTATTTCTCTGCGCGTTGGCACCACATGCGCCTCTGTCTAAACTAGGGCCCATGCATCTGTCCAGAAAAACCAACATTGTAAGAGTTTTTTGTGATGTTTGGGAGCCCCCTAGCATTCTAAATATTGATTCTATGCAATTTGTAATATGCACCACACTTATATTCCCTCTCCACATGAAGGTTTAGTCAAAACATAGGCATTTAGGAGGTTAAAAACCTTGTTTCTCCTCTTTTTTCTTTCATTTTTCCACATGGATGGCTTGTTTTGATTGTAAAAGTTAAGTTAATATTGTTTGCTATCACATATATAAACACTTGCATTGGGACCAGAAATCAAAACTTCAATCATTGAGTATGCTCTTCTCTCACACCATAGAGCAATCTTGAGAATCATAAAAACGATTGAGGGAAGATTTCATCTCCCTTAAGAACAAAATCTTTAGGAGAGGACAAAGCCCCCCTACAACCCCTCTTAGTTTCTTTTCAAAACATCTTAAATTTGTAAGGGCCCATACATGCCCACATGCTACAAAGTTAGGATAGTTTTTGAAGCTACTTTCTTAGTTTACATCACTAGGGGAGTTTTAATATTATTGTAATGGGACCATACATGCCCACATGATTGCAATATAGGATAGTCTTTTGAAGCTTTCTTAGATTAAATCACATTAAGGAGTTTAAAAGATTAGTAAGGACCCATATGTCCACATGCTAGTTCTTTAGGGACTTTAAAATTCTGCAAGGTTGTACCAATGGCATCTAGTAAGATAGTTAATCAAGACTTGTAAAGGACCACATGAAGTCCACATGCTGCAAGGGGACACCTAACTTATTAAAAAATTGGCACATTTTATCACTTTATCACACACAAAGTCACTACTCACTCACATAATTTCATCTCGAAATGTGTAGGTTGAAGTAGGTTTCCTCCCAAGGGATTCTGAAATGTCCCACTATTTCTTGAAGGAATTATCCACTCCCACTTAATTCAAATGATATTGGTTCACACCCCCAATATCTCAAACAACCACATCTAAATTTTTTATAACAAATCACTAAGTTTTCCTCCACGGGAGGTGCCAAAAGAATTTGTTTATTCTAGATAGGATCTCGGGGATAGGCATCCAAATAACTCCCTATTATCTGGTTCTCACATCTTCAAACATTAGAAGTTGACAAATAGGGAACTTTAAAAATCCTCCAAGTCAAATGTTCCTACACCATAAGGCAGGGAGATAACCATGAAGGGTCGAAGTCCAAAGTCTGATTGTTCTGTGCATCCCCCCTTGAGGCACCCATTTCTTGGACGAGATCCATCCCGTGACCCATTTATGAGACCGAAAATCTAAATGTCACACTTTGACCAAGGTACCTAGTGACCAAATTTTAGGACATATACCTAGGTGGAAATTGTGGGCTGCAATTGAACCTTCATCAGATTTTGTGTGGCTATTGGGAAATATCGCTAGCTCTTTCAGGATATGCACCCTCTACCCCTCATTATAACTGATCATTTCATCCTTCACTAGTTCCTCTTCCAGTGGCTTCAGATCCCACTATTGAGTGCTGTTGGAAGGTCCAATGCCATTTGAGAGGAAGGATGTTACGTCCTTTTAAGACACGAGCATTTGTTTTCTTTGTTCTCCCACATAGAAAAAATCCACCTACCCACATGTATGCTTCTTTTCAATTGATTTATGTATGATTTCCTTGTGATTACATATGATTGTGAGATATATTGTGAAGGTCCAAAATGATACAAAGACTCTTGTTCATTTTATTGCTCTCATCACCATTTTCACACATTTACTCTGTTAGTCAGACATCATAGGGGACCCACAGAATCATCGTCATTCCAGACTCTTGCAGAACCTCCCTCCTCTTTTAGGAGGAGTTCCTAGTCTCGCTAACTCATCGGCCCAACCCTCTCACACCCCTGTGAGTGCTACTATATTGGGATCAACTTTTCTTGGTTGCACTTTACTTGGGTCCACTTCCCAAGGTCAACCATCCACTAGCTCTCCTTTACAAGGAAGCGGGAGGAAAACTTATTCCCAAGGGGGAAGTACAACTCCCCCTAACCCCCCTCATGGGTCAGGTACAAAAAAAACTCATGCCATGGCTAGATCTAATCCTCCACCGCCACTCTAGATGCCATATTTGGCCTCCCTCAACATATCGGATCTGAGAAAGCTCACAAATGATCCTATATTGCATGACCCCACATGGCCTGCAATGCCTACCAAACTACCTTCAGACATTCCCAATTTTGAAGGAAAGGCAGGAGAAGAACCATATCATGACCTTCCACTTATGGTTCTCTTCAAACAACATCATGGATGACTCCATCCGATTAAGGTTATTTCAGCACACACTCATAGGTCCATATGCTGAGTGGTATGTGGACGGAAAATCAGGGTCCCATGTGACTTTTGAATCCTTGGAAAAAGCATTTTTGACCTTATTTCAACTACCAATCCACCATGACAATGGTATCAAACTGCTCTCCAAGTTTAAACAAACTTCAACCACACATATCGCTGACCACATTCACGAATGGCGTTAGTGACGTGGTTTATGCAAAGCATAAACCACCAAGCAACAATGCCTTGACTGGTTTCTCATATCACTCATCCCCCTCCTTGCCAAAGATGTGACCTCCATCTTCCCCCAATCTAAAGAGGAATCCATCAACAAGGATCATTAGTACGATCTCATTTATGCACAATCAGGATACTTATATACAATACTACCTGATGCTCCGAGACCCATACCATTTGGCCAGGACAAACCTGGGATGTCTCATTCAATGGATGGATTGATTGGTACCACAAAACACCACAATATGTACACCCAACCACCACCTATGTACGATACACCCCAACATTCACCAGTGTATGGAGGACCCCCTTATTACCCTCCTCCCCCTTATGAGCAGCCATACCCTGTTGTTCCCCCCCACCCATGAGTGGACCCATGTCGACACCCATGATGAGCCCAGCTATTCAACCAAGTTCTGGTACCCCCTCTACCTCAGCTTACACCCTGAGCACTAGTGAAAGAACTACGCCTTCCTATGTACCCTATGGTTCATTACCACAAAATAACCCATATTTCCCATTTCCTGGCCCTCCACAACCCATGGCCTAGCCACAAGGACAACCACATGCTGGGGTTAACTTTGTTCATCCCTCTCCCATTCAACAATTTCAGAATTTTGAACAACTAAATACGGAGAATCGTCCCATGTCAAATAATGCCAAAAATAAAGGAAAAAACCGAAATAATAATAACCCAAGACAATGGGGAAACAACCCCCAACAAAATCAACCTGTTGGGGGCAACCAGAATTAGGGGAACTAGAACCCCCAAGGGGGAAACAACAACAAATGCCAAGGGAGGAACAACAACAACCTCCAGACGAAATTCCCTTGTGCTCTTTGCGGTGAGCATGGCCATTATACTCACTATTGCCCCCAAATTGCCGACTTCAAACGAATGACAGATTCTGTGAATGCGCCACGCCCTCCAACACCACCTACCCATCAGCAAGCCCCACAAAAATATTTGCAATAACCACCCCTGACTTTGTTGCAAAACCCTATACCATACCAAGGTGTGATGAACACCCAACAAGTGATCAACCCTGCCCCACCACAAATAGGTAAATATCCAAACTCGGGTGCCACTCAACCCATGAATCTGGTTAATCGCAGTGCCTCCTCACCAACGAAGAAATTATTCTGCAAACCCGTAACCGTCAATACGGTATGCCTCCCGACTCTACCCCAACCACCACAGAAACATTTCCATCTACTACAGGACAACCATTGATGATTCCACGTCCTAACGTGGAACCCATTCCCCGCATACCACGTATGTCTTTACAAGGGAATGTACATAACCCTCATGCTAGGGCTACTCATAATTATAGTCTAGTTGATGACTTAGCCCAGTCTCCTACAACCATGTCTATGTTGGAAGTCCTCCAAACATGTCCATCACAACGGAAATCCTTGCTTTCTGCCTTGGGGGCAGTCAACCCAACTGACACATAGATGATCACATTTGATTCCGATAGCGGAGAACCATGTCTTCCCACCCAAGTAGCCTTCCAAATACTAGTTAAGATCTGGAACACCACAGTTTATCGGTCTATCATAGATGAAGGTGCATCCACATGCATCATGTCTAAACACGTATGGCAGAAAATTGGGTCCCCCAAGCTAGTGCCCTCTACCATCACCCTTTGATCTTATGACGGTCGACCAACATATTCCATAGGGCTTTGTCAAAATGTCCCCATATAACTTGGGGGGAAAACCATCCTCATTGACATTGAAGATATAGATTCCCATCTTGATTACAATATCTTGTTCGGACGCAACTACGTGTATGCTATGAAGGCGTTCGCCTCTTTTGTGTTTCGTACGATGATGTTCCCCCATAATGGGAAGATCATCACCATCGACCGAATTACACATTACGAGCCTAACCATTCCACCAGCATCGATAACATACTCCCCTTTTTCGTGTTAGCTCGGATGATTTTTCAGTTGTCAACATTGGCCCTAAATTATTCCAAGACCCATCCATGTTGGACACTTATCAGGGAGCACCACCATTCCTAAACCCATATTTTTCATCACAAGTGTGTGTATTTTCCTCTAAAGGAACAGACATCAGAGACAAGAATCCTATCACCAAGTCCCCTCCCCATATCAAAGTTCCACTAGTTGAATAAATACTACCTCAAGAGTTTCCTAAGAGCGCCACTGCACCACTTATCACGGATCTCCCCCCCTCCAGGGGAAAATCGCGGTTTGGGAGACAGTCCCCCAGGCCATTACCCAAATTCTCTTTTTATGCCCCCCACTTGAATTCGAAGCATTCCAGGTAGCCAAAACGCTTACCCTTCTGAACATGGTAATCACCATCCCCATATGGTATCTACATCTACCCGAGATGGTTCCTCAACCATCCCTCCCTCCTCAGACAAAGGGAATCCTGATGCAGATACCAATACTAACTCTATACACGCCACCCTCACCCCCAATCGCCAACACCACTACTATGGATGGGGGCATACAGAAGAAGAAAGAGCCCATCACTCCACTACCTCCCCGAGTTCAACTCCCTTGCGCCTTATGTGAAAAATATGGACACCCCACTCACAAATGTCCTTCTCTTCCCGAGCTATGCAATTTTATCCATCTTCCTCAAGCAACCATTTTTCTTCCGACTCCACCAAGTATGCCCCTCGCTATTACATAGTCATCAAACACACACAAACAAAAGATACAAACCAATTTCGCATGTGCCATATGTGTAGAATATGGGCATTACACTCATCATTTCCCATCTATCCCATATGTCCACCACACATTAGCCGCAAAACGCCACACATATCTTCCTGAGCTTCCTCCGACACTCCATATCAATGCTCCCATGAATGTAATTCATTATATTTGTTCATCAGTCCTCAAGTAAAGGGGAGGTCCGTGTCCTCCCACCAAACTACTACCCAATCGTCCATAGTGTCGGTGCAACCGAGATGGCATTATGGGCCCACCGTCCATATCTAAGCCCTTTTCCCCACTTTCATTTTTTGGTACAGGAGCCCATTAGCTCCATTTTCCGAATAATTTTCGACCACTTACATAGTCATTTTCCTCGGGTTATCATTTGCACTTTTCCCCAGTGGAGCATCTTTCCATGACACACTCAGGTACGCCTACTCATGCTCAAAATTATCAAATAGTTGTTATATGTTCTTTATCTTCAGATATTGTTCATGTTGGGTATTCGATTTTAATATGTGCAGGTACTTGGTCATCACAAACCAGTGCAACCCCTTCAGGTATATGATCAACACTAGCATGTAATCATTCCCTTTGAATATCAATTGCATCTCCTAGTCACACCCTCCGACATGTAATATCCCTCGACCAAACCCAATTGAAAATGTAAATGAAAATGTACTTAAGCTGGTAAGTTGTTTGATATAATTTTGTGTATACATATTTCATGGCATAGTGCGCGCATATGTTGTGCAATAAAGTGAGGAAGTGTGCACATTCCAGGATAACACGCGCAACATCTTAAGTGCACGCGATATTGAGGCCAAGAAGCCTTTGTGTATATGTTTTGTTTTATAGGCTGGTGAGCAAATTATTATAAGCTAGGATGCTTATGTTTTCGAATTAGGACAGAGAGCCTAGATGTTAAAGGCCAGTTCACCTATTTTTGTATATGTCTCATAATTAATATAAAATACATCACTATGCATAGACCAACCACGATAAAAGAGACGGGGGACTAAACTCCACTAGTTAGGGAAAGGGAGGGCCAAAAGTTAAGGAAAAGGGATAAGCTAGGGAGCTTAAGCCAAAAAGGAATATTATATTAATATTTCTTAAAAAATAAAGTATGGATAATTATTTTATCCTAAGTTCTGAAGTTGGGGACAAGTGGACCAAAGTAGCTCCCAACATGACAAGTGTCAAGTTGGGGACATGCATACATATTTTTTGGAAATAGTTCATTTTCACACACTATCCCATCATTCAACTATCATTCAACCATTATTCCATGACCATTCACCCAATTGAGATATACTCGTACCTTCATGTCATTGTACCAGAACCTATATCCATAGCCATACATGTTTGTGTAGCTGGTTATCTTGGGATTTGGACTGAAAAAACAAGTTTTCAGGCCCGTGGAATATTGAAGAAGCAGGTTGCCAGGCCTGTGAGAAATTCTCTGGGTGAGAGAGTTGCTGGAAATTGATTTCCTGAAGGTGCTAAACTGCAGCTACAGTGATCTAAGACTTCCTGTCCGGCATGTTGCTGAAGCCCGAAAAGGAAGTGGGGCAATCGAACGACTGTTGAGTAGAGAAGGGGCGCACTTCCTGGGGTGGGACAAGCATGTGGGGAATGAGGGACTGTAGGCTGTTAGTTTGATTAGGCACCTGAGACAGAGTCTTTCCTGTTATCTATGAGCCTTTAGCCTGGTTAGGAATCCCTTTACCCAGGTGGATTTTAGTCCCATCTCGGGGGTGACTCACTGTTGAGAGTGATGAACAGTGTGGTATAAGGCTGGGAGGATCGTGGATGGTTTGCACACAGTTGGTGATATTCTTACAAAGATAAGTGTCAATTGTGTGATAAATTTACATGTTGCATTGTTATTACGTGTTTTATTTTTATGGGTTTATCCTATGAATGATTATAACCGTCTGTATGTTTATGGGTATTTCCCGTATATGCTGCATGCCTATGTTTACTATTATTTCAGTATGAATTTGTGCATTTACGTAAAGTATTTTCTGTTACATTTTATATAGTTCTGCAACATTTCTATGTGTATATATTTTAATTGCATGCAGTTTGAAAAAACATTATGTGGCATAGCTCAGTTAGATGTTGGGTATGTTACAATATGTTTCGCAATGAGAGAACGAAAGCATTCTCTCGTGTAGCGTGGCCTGGCGTGGGTGGCCGGGGATGTTACAACATGGTATCAGAGATTTAGTTTTCAACACCGAGTCTGGATGGGCCGAACAAGTTGAATTGACGCGAAATTTCACAAAGGATTTATTTCGAAGTGACCAAATTTCGAGTTGCAGAGCGTCCATGATAAATTTAGAAACAATGACGCAGAATTGGGAAAAGCCCCGATTTCTGTTTGTTAAATTCATGGGAAAATGGAGAAATTCATCCAATTGGTGAGATATTAATGGTCTAATATATGTTCTAGCAAATTCAGACCTGAAATTGGTCGAATTTGAAGTTACAGTGAAGCCATGACAAATGGAGAGAAATTAGTAATTAAAATTCCCAATTCGTGAATTGATTTTTGGGTAAATTCGTTCCAGAAATGTCAACCCGTAGCGATTTGTTGTTACAGAGGTTGAACTAGTGTTATCGGGTTGAAATTGAATGAATTTCATAGTTGCAGAATGTATATGGTAATTGGGAGAATGTGAAGCAAAAGCCCCAATTTCGGCAACGAAATTCACGAGGAATTGATGCGCAGTAAAAACATTGTGATATGTGAAAATCGGGCATTTCTCGGAAAAATGTTGGCGTGCTAGTGTGTGCACTGAATTTTGGCACCGTGCAGAAAAATATGGTGTGCGGGTGCGTGCTGTAAATTTTGCCACCACGCAGAAAAATAAGGTGTGCGGGTGCGCACGGTAAATTTTGACGTCGCACAGAAAAATATTGGTGTGCGGGTGCGCAGACTAAATTTAACATTGCACTATGTGCACAAGCATAAGAAGGTGTGTGCAGTATACACACACATACTAATGGCACGTGGGGGGTATCTAGTATTTGCAGAGCGCAGAGGGGTTTGGTTGTGTGCGCGCAATATGGGTATATGTTGTCACGCGACAATTTAGTCAATGGTGCACGCAAAGTATTTGTGAGTGGTGGGGGCATATTGAACTTTGGCATGGTGCAATGCATAGAGTGAAATGTGCATGGAATATCAACGCGCGATACAAAAACTGTATGCAACAGGTATAGTGCAAGAACCAAAACTGTGCGCGGTGAATATTGGCGCGCGACACAAAAGTAGTGCGCAGTTATTGGCAGGACAGAGAAGAAATGCACAGTGGTTATAGGTGCCCGAAGCATGATTTACCTTGTGGTGTTGCTGCGCATGCTATATATGGGTGTACAGGTTGAAATTTGAGCGTGCAAAGTCGTTTGGAAGGTAAATAACAACAGAAAACTAGCGATTTTCTGCGACATTTTATATCATTTGAACGTCATACTTTTGCAACGCGTTTTTTAGGGCCTTAAGAGCGTTTTTAGCAACTCAAAAACCATGAGACAGAGGTGTACTAAATATACACTATGTCTCTACATCTCAAATAAAAGAGCTCAGATATATCTTTCTAATGGTGTAAACCATTCGTCAAACGAAGCTTTTATGAGAAAGTTACAGCACAAACAGTGGAGGGTAAAATGTAAGACCCATCTAACTTCAGAGAGCCATAACTTTCTGCTCCGGAATCCGATTGAGGCACAAGAGTAGTCAATGGAAATTTATTGAGCCATAGAAGACAGTCCCAGAGCTGAATTAAATTTCTGGGCATGCTAAAAGTTTTTAATATGGCAAAGAAGGTACCTGTAGCATTCCAGACCAAAAACACAAAATGGCCTAGAACTTCAACAGGTTGTAACTAGCAGCCAAGAACCTAGAAAAAGGTGAAACTTGGATAAAATGTCCATAATATGTATATGAGGAAACCCAATTGAGATCCTATGAAAATTCCAATGGAGTAGGTGCAAAAATGCATAATTACAGCGCATAATTGCGCCAAGTTGAAGTGTGAACAAAAAAGTTAATGGGGCCATTTTCAAATAACCATAACTTTCTGCTTGAGACTCGGAATTGAGCATGGGAGAAGGTGTTGGAAAGGTGTGGGAAAGTGGAATCTAAATATCCACCTAGAAAATTGATCTGGGCACTCAATTTTTTAGGAAATCAGAAGAAACGTTTTGATATATTATTGAACTAAAATGGTTCAGATTTTTCATGAAATTGTTGAAACAATTAGTCTAACAAAGTTTTGTTGACTGCACATTTTGGAGAGTTAACAACAACTAGATCAGATCAAGATCAACATAGAGTCCATAGGAATGGAAGAGGCACAGGGACTTACATTCAGGAGGATGAAATCAAAGGTATGGATGTCCATTTGGACATCGAAGGAACAAACTCCAATGGACATGGAGAAGGACGAGATGAAAACATGAATATGGCAGAGACCATTAAAAATTTATAGAAGGATGTCCAAAGACATAAATATGATAATGAAAGGCTTATGAGATCCAAGGAGCAGTAGGATGACTTCAATATGAATTTAATGCAGAGCTTGAACCAAATAGAAAAGAAGTTGGATAAGGATAGTGGCTCAAGACAATATGGAAGTCATAGACCTCCTGATGATAAAAGAAAAGCAAGAAGTGTTAGAAGACATCACCGTCACTCCCCGAGGCATTCTAATAAGAGATCACACAACAACTCAATTCCATCCCCTGTCAGAAAGCACAAGAGTTCTGGGGTGGATAAACTGCGAGGAGAAATGAACAAAATCAAACCTCCTACATTTGATGGTGAGCACAAGAAGGATGAGGATGCAGAAACATGGTTGTTGGGAATGAGAAAGTATTTTCAATTGAATAATTATTCTTCTCATGCAGAAGGTAGAATTTCCATCTATCGACTCAAGGGAAAGGCATCCATGTGGTGGGGTCATCTTGTGCAGGTGCAACACATTAAAGAGAAAAGTGTTACTTGGAGGAAATTCAAAAAGTATTTTGAGAAGAAATACTTGACTAAGAGATATTATGACAAGAAAATGAAAGAGTTATTTGAACTCAAGCATGGAAGTATGACCATAGATGAATATGAGAGAAGGTTTCTAGAATTGTTGAAGTATGTCTCTTTCATCAAGGATGAGATAGTTAAAATTCAAAGGTATTTGAGTGGATTGCTATCCTTCATCAGTGACAAAATACATTATGATGATCCTAAGACATTGAAGGAGACCATAAGGCGAGCTAAGGTTGGTGCAGCTGGCTACAGGAGACAAAAGAAAATTTAATGACATGGTTAAGTCATGTCTTATGGACATGAATGGACTGAACACCAAGGCAGATTTAAACATCTTGCCTTTAGGTTCCTATGGCTGTCTAATTGGGATGGATTGGTTAGACCAACATCATGCTCTCCTAGACTTTCATAACTGTAACGACCCTAATTAAATAAATGATTAAAGATTACAAAGAAAAATGAGTTAAAGAAAATAAGCATGATTAATTGAGTGATAATCAAACTGAAGAATGCGTTTAATGAACTGTGAACAGGAATTAAATGAAAAGAAATAAAATAATGCAAAAGAGGGATGGCGTAGGCTGCCAAGGGTGGCGTATGCAGGGCGAAAAGCCCAGAAAATCCCGAGGAGATTAAAATTTTAATGAAATAAAGGACAGGGGACGAGGGTGGTTGGTAAGGAGTAAATGTAGGAGGCGGTCGGGAGGAATAAGGGTGGAAAGAGGGGGATGAGAGCACCATTCGACAGGAGGGGACGGAATGGATGCTGTGGACGGCTGTGTTTCGCCGTGAGCAGTGATTCTGCATATTGGCTGTGAGCCTGTGATATTTTGTGGACTGTTGGCTTGCTGTGAGCAAGGAACAGAGTGTTCTGAACTATGATTTTGAGCAGTTGAGCCACTGCGTTGCTAGAGGTTTTGGGCTCGGGGGCCAGGATATCCGTAGATAT
>ML785209.1:142928-158810 GCA_009831015.1 Picea engelmannii | reverse complement strand
TTTATATATATTCAAAATGTTAATTTACATTCGTCAACCTTGTATACTAAGGTCCATTCAAAATCACACATTCACATCTTTGAGTTTGCCACAGTTCTTGGCCAACATAATTATTTTTACAGACTGGGGGAAACAAGGTGTTACAATTCCCTCCCTCTTAAAGGAACATCATCCTCGATGTTCTATCTATCATCATGACATGTATGTACAGAGGTAGACAAAATTGGATATGCCTATTTCATGGCATCCTCCATTTCCCATGTAGCCTCACCTGGGCCAAAATGTCTCCACTGCACCTTGACCTGTGAAATGGTTCGGTTCCAAAGCGGGGTTTCCTTTCTATCCAGTATGCATTGAGGTTCTGGTAGGAATTCTCTCTCTGGTTCCACCTGGATCATAGACCAGTCAATTATATGATTAGAATCATGTACATATTTCTTCAATAATGAAACATGGAAAACATTATGTTCTTTTTCTGTGGGAGGAAGTGATAGCCTATAGGATACAGGTCCCACTCTATCTAGAACCTCAAAGGGTCCACAGTACTGAGGTGCCAACTCCCATTTTCATGGAACTCTTCATCGGCCTAACTCTGAGATATACATGGTCTTCCGTCTTGAACTCTCTTGGAGTTCTCTTTTGGTCGGCGTAAATTTTCTGACGGTTCTGAGCGACCTTCAGGTTTTGTTTTATCTGAGTCACTTGTTGTTCCATTTATTTCAACATGTTAGGTCCAAAAGAAATTTTGTTTACAGGATTACTCCAACTAATAGGAGTGTTGCACAGTCTACCATAAAGGACTTCAAACAAACTCATCCTTAAGGATTCTTGGTAGCCGTTGTTGTAAGCGAATTCCACCAGTGGCAGGTAGTCTTCCCACTTCTTGGGTTGATGCATTACATGCATCCTTAACATGTCTTTTAGTATTTGGTTCACTCTTTCTATCTATCCATCGGTTTAATGGTGATAGGCGGTGCTAAACAACAACTTGGTCTCTAAACCATCCATTAGTGACTTCCAAAAGTTGGAAGTAAATTTCGTGTCTCTATTGGACATGATCTCTTTCGACATACCATGCAGTCTGAATATCTCCTTCATGAATACATGAGCGATGTCTATTTCCTTGCAAGTTGACTTGATGGGGATAAAGTGAGTGGACTTGCTCAATTTATCCACCACTACCATGATGGTGTCATTTTTTTTGGTCGAGGTTGGTAATTCGATGATGAAATCCATGGAGATGGTTTCCCATTTCCATTCCAGGATTGGTAGAGGTTGTAATAATATCGCTGGGTGTCGGTGTTCTGCTTTTACCTTTTGGAATTCTATGCATTTGGCTAGGTACTTAGCTATGTATTTCTTCAATCCAGGCCAATAGAATTGTTTCCTAGTGGCCGTGATCATTTTCTGGTATCCTGGATGACCAGAATAGGGTCTTTTATGTAGTTCATCCAGTATGAACCTCTTCAAGTCATCACAATATAGGATATACAATCTACTTCGGTAAGTGAGAAGACCTCCTTCCATCATCTGGTAGCCTCCATACTTTATCCCTGTGGGTTCTTGCTGTAGGTACGAGGTCACGTTCTGGAAGAATGTGTCTGTCTCTTGTGCATTTCTTACTCTTTCCTTGACATTCGTCTCGCAGGTGCTCACCACGGCCAGGTGAATTGTTTTCATGCTTCTGCTAAGGGCATCCACCACCCTATTTTATTTTCCTTTAATGTGTTTGATTTTGAAATCAAACTCGCTAAGGAGGGCCATCCACCTAGCTTGTCTAGCATTGAGCTTCGGTTAGTCAAACAGATGTCGCAATCCACAATGATCTGTCATAAGTACAAATTTTCCTCCCAGGAGGTAATGCTTCCACATTTTCAAAGCATGCACTATGGAAACCAACTTTAGATCATGGGTCACATAGTTGACTTCGTGCTCATTCAATTTTTGGGATTCATAGCAGCCCACACTTCCTCCTTGCATAAGGACTCCTCCGAGCCCTTCCTTACAGACATCTATGCACATGAGGAAGTCGGCTTCAGGATCGATGATCTTCAACACGTGTGTGTCGGTTAGTAGATGTTTCAGGGTTTGAAATATTTCTTCACATTTCTATGTCCACATGAATTTTGTCCCCTTCCTCTGGAGGGCAGTGATTGGACAACCAATCTTGGAGAATCCTTTTATAAATATCCTATAGTATCCTGCTAATCCCATAAAGGATCTGATATCTGAAACATCCTTTGGGCTAGGCCATTCCATGATAGACCTGATTTTGTCAGGGTCTACCGCTACTCCTTCTTCGGATAGAACATGGCCTAAGTAATGTATTTGATTCTGGAAGAATTCACATTTGCTTAATTTGGCATAGATCTGATGTTCTCTTAGCACTTGCAGCACAAGACTAAGATGCTCTTCATGCTCTTCTCTATTCTTGGAGTAAATTAATATATCGTCAATAAAAACCAGCACAAATGTTTCTAGGAATTTGTTGAGTACATTGTTCATCAAGCACATGAAAGTGGAAGGTGCATTAGTTAACCCAAATGGCACTACCACAAACTCATAGTGACCATACCTCGTCTGGAAGGCAGTTTTATGGATGTATTCACCCTTAATTCGGACTTGATGGTATCCCGACCTCAAGACAATCTTTGAGAAAATAGACACACCCCCCAATTGATCGAACAGGTCATCGATCCTGGGCAAGTGGTACTTGTTCTTTATGGTTATCTTATTGAGTTGTCTATAATCTATACACAGTCTAAGGGTACCGTCCTTATTTTTCACAAATAGGACTGCTACTTCTCTGCATAAGGGTTAGAAATCAAGCATAAATTAACCAAACCATAGACAATCCATGCACTGGGACGGGAAAAGTATTATTTTATTACTGAAAATGAATCAACTTACAATCAAAGCTGAGACCGGCCACCGCTCCTTGAACCTGATCCTGGGCTCCTCTTCTTCTTTCCTTCAACTTCTTTGCGTTAAATCTCCTTTGGCATGAGGAAAGGCTAAAGGTTTGGGACAATGGATTACAAAAATGGGCAGAGTTTCTTCGCTATATTTTTTCCTCCTCCAAATAGTACCCCTACCCCTTCTTTTATAGGCTAGAAGGAGCTAGGGTTTTGGACGAACCCTCGGCCATGCATGGCAGGGAGTTTCAGTTAAATCACCCATATCTTTTAGTTCCATCGGCAAATTTCCTTTTTCCGTGCTTTAGTAGGTACACGCGGCTGTTTTGATTCAGCCAGCGTGTACACGCGTGTAGTAATGGGTTAGGGCTCGTGGGCCTTTACAGAAGAGGATTTTCAAAGAGTTTGTTCAGCAGAGTTTTGGCAAAGAAGGGACATGAGTTGGCCTGATGCCAGGTAAGCATATGAGGTGCAATTTAGGGTTATAACAGATGCCCCCTAATGTGTGAGGTCAAAAGAGAATCTGATGGCCAAATACATTACCAATATTTACTGATGTGCCGAATGAATGAGCCCAAGGATCATGAACCAGGAGATTCTGTCTGCAAAATAACAAATGTCTCACCGAGGCGGGCATACCCATGCTCGGGATAAGATAGAACTATGGCTACCAATAAAATACATTGTAGATCCATGTCAAATAACTACAAAGAGTAGCCACGAACAATACACAGTGGATCGACATCTCAAAATCAGAAAGATATACATATAGAGTATCAATCTTCGAGAAGCTGGTCCGGCCTGATGGCTGGCGATAATAGCTTCAGAGCTCAAGAAACACCTTCAAAATCTTTCAAAACTCGGGTAGGAGTGTAATATGTGTGTACAACTGTACTACCCAGAGGTCTTCGACGACTCATCGGTCATGGACTTGATGATCAGACTGAAGGATTTAGTGATTTCTAACAAGGACTTGATTGGACTTTCAGGATGGCCGAGTATGCGGACAAGAGACATATTGCAGAGGGGCCAACTCAGGCTTAGTAACAAAACTTCCCTTGGACAATAGCACGACAAGTGACAAGACTCAGGCAACATATATGTTAATCATAAGTCTACGAAGCAGGAGGCAACGCAAACTCTCCATATGTTTGGAAGAATAACCAAACAGTGGAGGACACAACTCTGTATAGTGAGAAAGGCTTCCTAAGGTCATACTATATCCCATAGTCTGATGAACAAACGAACAGATGTGCTTTATCCAAGGGCGACTCATTATGTTGCCAATAAAGAAAATACTTTTCCCATCCTCTTTTTGGGGTATATTTGATTTTTTTGTTCTTTTTGATCATTTTAGAAAAAGAAGAAAGGAATATTACGTTACAGTGGAGGAACGAGTACTGCAAACATGCAAGCTCAAGGCACAAAGACAAGACTGCTGTTCTGGTAAACTGATACTCAGGAAAAATCCTCCGGTGGCCAAAGGTGTTAAGACGCAGAAGCAAACTATCACAAGGCTGGTGGATAAGGTATGCAAATGCGGTTGATAGAACACACAATGGTAACGTCCTTCAATGTAAGTTTAACGATCCCAAAGAAGGTAAGCTTGGTGGTTTTTCATGTTTAGAGAGTCTGAAAAAGCATAAAAGGAGACTCCGTTGGGGTACCTTTTTCGAAGGTAGTCTATTCGGTTCAAAAAAGGGATAAACTAGCACTGATTAGATGTCAATTCAAAACCATTTTAACGAGTGTGACAAGGACAAGATCACTTGGCTATTTTTTCACTTTTAAGGAGTCTGAAAAAATCTTAACTATGGACTCCGTTAGGAATATTTTTCTGGACCAATTTAATGAGTGTGAAAGAATAAGGTCACTCAATGATCTTTTCAATTTTAGGGAGTCTGAAAAGAGCTTAACTATGGACTCCGTGGGGGTTTCTTTTTCGTAAGTTTAGTCCCTCAGGCCCGAAAAAGGGATAAAATTATACCTGAGAGTACTCTTCTAAAGAACAGGAGTTCCATAGAGTATACCTTTTTTCGTACAGTTGACTATTCGGACTAAAAAAGGGGTAAACTAGCGCCGGACAGACGTGACTTCAAATTTTAGTTTAACGAGCGTGACAGGCCACAAGATCGCTCGACAATATTTTCATGTTTAGAGGGTCTGAAAAGGGCTTAAAAGGAGACCCGTTATTTTTTGGGAGTCCTGAAGGTGAGGTAAAGAGCAAAGAAGAATCATGCAAATGAGGCTCAAACTCATATCTAGGATAGAATATACGGACTCCCGAGCCTACAGTGTTGTTAAAAAATGGCATGGACACCATAATGCAACCAGGACCTACCTAGGGCATCCATGTTCTGGTAAGCTCTACTGCCAAGTTGTGACACTTCTAAAGCATATACGATGGTTCTGTGTCCCAACCTGACGGGATCGATCCTATGGCAGAGGAAAAAGACAACGAGATGCAAAAGTTGAGGTAAAACCTAACCTATATGCTCCAGTTGAAAAAAAAAAAAAATTATAAGGACCGTCAATATTTTCTCAAAACTCAAAAAAATGTCCCAATACCTGATCAAATCCTTCCCGTATAACTCCTGGATCACTCTAAATGGTTTTTGGTATAAAGAAGCCAATAAGGGAGGCCAAAAAAGTGACAAAAAGAGGCCAAAAAGTCTATAAATAGAAGCTGGCAGCTCATTATCACCATTGCTGATTTGGAAATTGACTCTGGAGCCAAAAGACCCCCTTTGCCAAAAACAGTGATTCTGGGAGCTTCAGTGGACGAAACGAACTTCTGCTTGGACCAAGTAAGTACAAACTCCCTTATCTAGCAATTCATTACTTCATTTCTGTTATTTGCTTGGTTTTTTGGGTGGGCGTCGACCTTAAAAAGGTCAGCCCTAGGTACACGCGGGTTGTCTCTGGACAGTCTGCGTGTACACGCATGCAGAGCAAAGTCTGCACGCGTGTACACATGATTGTCACCTCTACAGATCGCGTGTACCTCCCTTTTGTGATGGAAAAACAACCTAAAGGAAGTATTGACCCTCTTTTGCCTTGTTGTGTTGGCAGGATGTATGTCCAGTGGAGGGAGAGGGAGCATGAGGTAGTCAGTGAGTTGGTTGCTTCAGATCCGAATGTTGTGGCCGTATTGATGCAATGCGGTTTACTCAAATTCTTCCTATGTCCATTTATGAGCGCACAACCAAGGCTACTAAATGCCTTGATCGACTACTAGCACCCTGATGCAGGTGAATTTATGTTAGAGGGAAAATCACTGGTGCCCACGATCGAGGATATTTACTTTCTGACTGGCCTCTCTAGGAGAGGGGAACCAATCAACTTCCAGACTTTTCCTGCGGGGCCGAGCAAGATCTTGGAATTGATAGCTGAGCACTATGAGGATGGGACTGACCGTAGGGGCTCCCAAGTACCCATTAGAAAGATTATTAACCTAGTGCTGCAGACTATCTTGTTATTGATTGGGCGAATTACCGGCTCAGCAGCCATGCATCAGGCTTCACGCACACATATGAACTGTGCCCTCCAGTGCAAGAATGCACAAATTTTTGATTGGAGTACCACACTGCTTGAGTGTATGACGAGGCAATTGATAGATTGTCGACAGAGGACACAGAGGAACTTCGGGTTCAGGACTATATTGTGTTCATTCTTTTTCAAGAGAGTTTCGAGCTTCAGTCCTCGGGTTGTGGTACGAGGACACCTGGCCTCTTTCCCTGCAGTGTGTATATGGGCAGTTTTACTGCGATGACAGTGTGGTGGAAGAACTGTTGAGTCCTTCGACGATGACTTCTTTGGGTGGCTATCACGGCAGATCCCCGTGATTGAGGACTATCCATATGCAGGGATAGATTTCTCTAGAGATCTAGAGATACACGTGCCTCCTGGTGAGGAGCGAGGGGAGATGGGTAAGTCTCCTCCTTTGTAGTTTTTTTGTTTTCATATGTAATTTTTATGTCATTTTTGTTATATATATCATTTTTTTTTGTATGACAGAGTATTTTACGGGTAAACTTTTGTTGCATGCAGATGTGGGACCCGTGCGACCTGCCGACTATGCACGGAACAGGCGTCGTCCATGGCCAGAAGCTGCAGCTGCTACCGCTAGGGGAGCAGTAGTAGCAGGGAACCTCCCAGCCAGAGAGGTAGAGAGAGTCCTTAGACGATTAGAGCGGAACTTCACTGCGCTCACTCATATAGTCCCAATGGTAGAGATAGAGGACATGCCGCCATCCATGCAGCCTCATGTAGTGGGGGCACCTCGGACATGGGTCCGACTGTTTAGGTGTTTATCCTGTGTTGTAGATGATTATAACAGGGCCCATAGGCCCTGAACTCATTAAACTTTTGATGTACCCCGAGCACCTACTTGTATATATTTTTTGAGGGCATCATCCTGGTGACTCATTATCATTCCCATTTTTGAGACGCTTGCGTCCATCTTGTACTCTGGTTATTTTATGATGTTATATATGGTTTTTATCTTTTGTTTCCTATGGATTCTGTGCGCAAAAATGTATTTACATGTTTATGTCAATGGTCTTTCATATGTGTGCAAGATGCCAATCTAAAATTTGATTAGCTAGAGTATCTGTAACTTGGTTTAATCTCCTAGGAACATGAAAATATGTAATATAATCAAAGTTTCGTTCTAAGAGACGTACCCTAAGGAATCGTCGGTGTAAGGTTGGATGATGAACCCGGTATACTCTATTGAGATGAGACACAACCAGTTGAGAGTCTATATAGACCCAGAGATGAGAGATACCCAATGACAAAGCATCACGAAGTAACTCGATAACTACACTATACTCGGCGACATTATTTGTGGTGTCACCTAAGCATATATCTCTGAAGGATAACAACTGACCCTGAGGTGTAAAGATTACCCAGGCTACAGAAGCAAGCCTCCGCGTGTGTCAACTAGCACAGTCTGCATACCCAATGAACACCTCAGACTCACTTGACATCTACCATATTGATGAAAGATAACATCAATGACACGTCCATAACACTTTTAAAAGAAACTTAAAAAAGTAATAGTACAAAGACTATACATATGATACAAAAATTTACCCACAGTGACCTGCCTATGAGTAATACTTCTTGAGGTAGAGCCCATTTCTAGGCTCCGCCAAAGCATTTCCCTCAAAATCAACCAAACGATAAGCGCCCTTTTTTAACACCTCTTTTATGATGAAGGGTCTGAACCACATGGGTTTAAACTTCCTACCCCCAGGGGGTCCTTATCTTGGTCATAGACTAAGACAAGGTCACCCTCAGAGAAAATCCGTGGACGAACGGACCTATCATATTGACACTTGACCTTATTTTTATGAGCCTCATTGGCCAGGGCCACATCGCGGTGCTACTCGTCAAGCTGCTCAAGGTGTACTAACCGTTCTTCAAGTGGAGAAGTGTCTGGCAATAATTGTACTGCCAACTTTAGAGATGGAATTTGACATTCGATGGGCAAGACTACCTCCAACCCGTAAACGATTTGAAAAGGTGAAAACCCGATTGCAGTCTTAACAGACGTTCGGTAAGCCCATAATGCCGAGTATAACATCAAATGCCAATTTGACTTGGTTGAGTTGATGGTTCGTTGTAGAATAGTCTTAAGAGTTTTGTTTACAGCTTCCACCTACCCATTGGCTTGGGGGTAGTAAGGTGATGAATGTTCCTGCCGTAACCCAAGCTTTGATGTTAACTTGATTATCATTTGGTTCTGAAAGTGACTGCCATGGTCAATGACAATCTCTCTTGGGACGCCAAACCGTGATATGATTTGATTGAATAAGAAGAGAGTTGCAGTCTCTCCATCATCTTTAAACGTTGGCATAGCTTCGACCCACTTAGTGAAGTAGTCGACAACTACGATGATATAGCAGTTCCCCCTTGCGGACGGGGGGTTGCAAGTAGTGTAATCAATCCCCCACTTAGTGAAGGGACCAACTGTGATGAAAAGAAAGATAGGAACGGGATGTGCCCTCATCTTCCGAGAGAAGATTTGGCACGGATGGCACTTCTTGACCGATTCGACGCAATCTTTGATAAGTGTCGGCCAGAAATACCCTGCTCGTAAAATCTTTTGGGCTGTTTCCAACCCAGAAAAATGACCACCACAAGCTCTGGTATGGAAATCGTTGAGCACGATGACAGCCTCCTCATGTGTAAGGCATCGACGTAAGATGCAGTCTACACCTCTCCAATACAACGTATCATCAAGTATGAGATAATTATTCTCCTAATGGCGTATACACCCACGCTCGTCACGAGAAGCAGAAGTGGGGCACTTCAAAGTCTAGAGATAGATAAGTATATCTCAGTACCAGGGATCTAAAGATGTGATAAAAAACATATCTCCCCGTATAGGCGATTCTTCAGGAACAACGTCACCTGACTCAACAGGAAGTTCCGAAATAAGTTCCGCAAAGACCAAAGACTTTTTGGACTTCACTGAAACGAATTCTAAGTCAAACTCTTGGAGGATGACCATCCATCTACTGCTTTTTCTACCTATAACTCGTCGTGTCAACATATACTGGAATGGATTCACGACATCAATGATGGTGGTCTTTCGAAATAGAACATAGTGATGGAACCATTGAATAGCATGAACTGCTGCCAACGCAAGTTTTTCTATATGAGAATAATTAAGTTTCGGTCTTACGAGGCCTCGACTCAGGTAATAGATAACGTATTCAGAGAATAAATCATCTTCCTGAACTAAAACCATGCCAATGGTAGACTCTGTGGCAGCCAAATATAATAAGAAATATTTTTTATAGTTAGGTGGCCGTAGCATAGGTGCAGTTGTGAGGGCATGTTTTAATGCGTCGAAAGAGCGTTGAGCAACGTCGTCCCAGAGAAAAGGAACATCTTTCTTCAATAAACGCATAAAATCCTTGGTGAGTTCAGCATAGTTGGCGATGAAGCGTCGTAAAAAGTTTGCCTTACCTTGTAGACTCTGAAGTTGTAAAATTGTGCGTGGGGGGGGTAACTGGATTATTGCCTCCACCTTGAGAGGATCGACCATGATTCCTGTTGTTGATACGATGAAACCTAACAAACGTCTGGACGTTACGCAGAAGCTGCACTTGTTTGGATTCAAGCGAATCTTAAAGTAGCGACAGCGTTCGAAGATTAGTCTAAGGTGCGTGGGATGATCTGTTCTCTTACGAGAGCGAGATGCTAAATCATCTAGATAGGCCTCGACTATATGCTTGAGATCATGAAAGGAAAAATACATGGCCCGCTGGAATGTGGCTCCAGCATTTTTAAGACCAAAAGGCATCTTACGATAAGAGAATGTACCCCATGGACAAATGAATGTCGTTTTATGTTGGTCCTCAGGTTTGATTTGGATTTGATTATAGCCTGAAAAATCATCCATGAAAGAAAAGGCTTCACAACCGGCACATTCATCAATGATATGGTCAATGAATGGTGTTGGAAAATTATCTTTGGGACATGCCTTGTTCAAATCACGGAAGTTGGTACATACACGAATCGTGCCTTGTTTTTTATTGACCGGCACAGGGTTTGACACCCATTGAGTCAAATGAATAGGATAAATGAAACCTGTCTTTAGCAATTTCTCAACCTCAATCTTGATGGCTGCTGCTTTCTTAGGATTGATTGGATGAAGTTTCTGTCGAACAGGATTGGCATCAGGATACGTTGTGATTTCATGTTCAACTATTTTCGGATCGATACCTGGAATTTCCTCATAAGACCAGGCAAAAATGTCTCAGAGTTCTTTGAAAAGATCCGTGTAGATTTGAATCTCTTCGGGGGAGAAATCAGCTTCGACGAAGACATTTTCCATGACACCATGGTTTCGGGAGATGTTGATAGGTATAGTTTCAGTGATAGTCACCATATTACCCTCAGCATAAATTTCCTGTGTAGCTAAGAGATGAATAGGACATGGCTGACCTCCCATCATGGTCACGGTGAATTCTCCTGCTTCGATTCAGCTTAACTCTGGGAGAAATTATGACCTGTGATGAAGATCTTCCCAAGGCTTGTCTGGACTAGTCATTACTTCGATTACTGCTTCATAAGAAGGCAAGACTAAGTCTAACGAATCGACGTTGGCGAGAGAACCCTGAGCCCAACTAGGCTCTAGAAGCGGATCTAACTCTTGTGCAGGAGTCAGATCAGGGTTAGATGAAGCTCGCTGGACTAGAGAGTACGCTACTTCAGCTGTAGACAAGGGCATGGACATGTCGGGGTGCCCTTTCTCATCCATCGTGGCTGATGGGGAAGGAAGAATCCAAGGATCCTCGAAGTAAGTCGTGCGGAACGACGAAACTTGAAAAATCTCAACCTTATGACGATTAGATATAAATTTGACATCGCCCTGCGGGGGTGGGTAATCGAAGGTACCCATCAAAGATGGGCACAAACCAAATCCTACATTGACGATACCCAGTTGAGGATTATCAATCAACGGGACCGTGGATGCCCCCAAAGCTGGGTCAGGTCTAGAGAAAGACAATTGATCGATGGTCACTATTCGTCCCTCGTGTGGAAACAACAAGACCCGGAAAACTGTAGCAACCACAACTTGCATAGCATAAGTCCAACTCCTTCCTAACAAGAGTTTATAGTCGAGGGGAGCGTCGACTACCTCTACTTCAACACACACGGTCTTCCCTCCTAACTGCACGGGGAAAGAAGGAACGATGCCATGTGGTCGGAAAGAATGACCATCGAAATTCGTGAGGAGAGTAGGTGATGGAGACAAAACGGGCTGACCAATGGCGTTCCAACATGCCAACGACATAACGCAAGTCGAGGCGCCCTCGTCGACCACTATACGAAATATATTCTGTTGAAAAGTTTTCGTGGGGTAATCCACTACTATCTGAAATGATACATGGTAAGGCAGACGAGGTTTTAAGTCGGTTGTATCCAACATGATGGTACCCGAATTACAAGTCTCAGGAGAGCCCAAAGTGGTTAACCAAGCCTTCCTCTGAGCAGGGCAACTTTGGAGGACCTCCAAAGCAAACATCGCACAAGGGGTTTGTGATAAATCTTCCACCACAGAATATTTATGGGCGGCCCTTGTGTTTGGGTTATGAGAAGTCTTTTTAAACGTACCTTTTGGAATGTGTGTCATTGTTTCTCCAAACGTTTTCTCAATCTGTAGAGGAAGAGATGGGAGGTCGACTTCTTTGCCTTTCTCAGAAGTGTTTGGTTTACTATAATCATTTTCTCCAGTTGATATAAAAGAATCACCCCTAACCATATATACTTTTGCGGACGAGGGGTTGTTTGGAGGTGGGAAGGTTTCTTGGCTGCCCCCTTCTGTGCTTGCAGAGGCTTGAGTTAAATTTTTCCCATGTTGGAAAGGATTAGTCAACACTGCTTGCTACTACTGTGTGAAAAAATTTTGGGCCTCTGCAAGTCGAGGACATAGATGGGTCGGGTGGTATTCCGCACACAAGTTGCACAGATACCTCGCCTTTCGTTTTTCAGTGTTGTCCCCACCAGCATTATCGTTGGGTTTTTTATCCCCCTTACCCTTCTTTCATTGTTTTTTCTTCCCTTCAGGCTGCAGGGTTTCCTTAGGGTTAGTCGATTGTACTGTATGTACCTCCGACATTTGAGTAGGGGGAGGAGCCAAAGCAGTAGTTTGGCTGGCCGCTGTGTGTTGGATGGATAACTGTTGCAACTGCTTTGTCAATTGCTCAACGGACTTAGTTAGTGCTGAACCGATGATACCATCGGCATGTGGTCCAACTCTCTGTCTAGTTTTCTCCAGTATCGAACATGGCGCATCTGGAAATATGTTGTATAATAAACTAGACTAAGAATAGATGAGATCAAACTGTTGAGCCCTCATAATGGCATATTCTTCAGAGAAAACTCCAGATGTTGCGACGTCTTTGGACAACTGTGGGACCAAGGACTTAATGAACCACTCCAGCAGGAATGCTGGTGGGACTGGTACTTTGATTAAACTCTTCCGGCGTCTCCATTCTCGGATCTGATCTGAGATATGGTCCACGGTTTTCTGTTCGAAATTAGCGAGCAAATCCATGCCAGCATCGTATCTCACAGGTAACTGGAAATGGTTAAGGAAAGCCATCGCTAGCTCGCCAAAAGAAGAGTATCTTGAGCGATCGAGCTCGATGTACCATTTCGCGGCACTCCCAATGAGAGTACGTTGAAACAATCGCAAATGTACGGAGTCATCTTTCAATGAGTTAGATGAACACCATAGATGGAAGGTAGTCACATGATCCCCTGGATCTTCATTAGGTTTGGCTTCGAACTTCGGCATGTCTGAAGGCAACTTTGTCGGCATAGGAGTCCAATGCGGATCGTGACAAATGGGGTCATTCAACAACCTTGTCAAATCTAGCAAGTGTAAAGTCGCCAGGAATGGTAATTTGGGTTGCTGTTGATAACCAGGGAAAAAGGGTCCTGGAGTTTGACTGGCACCAGGTTGCCAGGAAAAGTTTGGTTGCTGGCCCGGGTTTTGGTAGAAACCATGGCCCCGACCAACATAAGGATTTTGCATGTGTGGAGACATCATTGGCTGATTTCCCAAATAGGACATAGATGGTTGGGCATGCATTGTATTTGAAGGACTTTGGGAAGGATTACCCCATGCCAGTCCTGACGGAAGAGGCATAGTGGTTTGTCTAGGGTTCCATTGACTGTGGAAAGAATTACCCCAGAATGACATTCTAGAGGAGGGAATGGATCCTTTTCCTGAGTTCCAAATTCCAGCTATATGTGCCCCCTGCACAGGTATAGTACCCTGCGCAAGAGTAGATTGTCCAAAAATGGGATTGCCCCCAGACGGGAAAGCGGTTGATGAGAAAGTGTTGTTACCAAACGTCTCATTCCAAGAAAACGGTGTCGAACCTACCGACATACTGTGCGCAGGTGTTCCTTGACTCCCTGCTCCAAATAAACTAGTGTGTGCAGGCTGCCCGGCGGACTGCTGATGCAGACCACTAAGCGAAGGGGACGAAGGAGGGATATGACCTCCTGTGTAAGAAAAAGCATTAAAAGGGATAGGAGTACCCCCAAGTTGACCTTGCAGAGGAGCATTAGAGCTCCCTGCCCCTAGACCCAAAGTATGTAGAGTGGAGTAGGTTAGTGCAGGACTTGTACCTGAACTAGGCATACCGTATGAAAACGGAGGGCCGGTCGCACTAAATGTGAAGGGGGTTGTGGTCGCCGCCATAGATGGGTTCGGTCCACTGTGTGATGTAGTTGCAGCCGAGACCATGGTGGCTCGGACCGACGATGGTAAGTTAGGAGATGAGTCACCTGTGGTAGCAACTGTGGTGGGAATGAAAGAATTCCCAGAAGAAGTAACAACGTTTTTTTCCATAGCTGTGTGAGGCACTATCTGGTGCTCGTGATAAACGGGTAAAACAAAAGGTGCCAAGAAATCAGTGTTTGGGGTTTCAACCGAGCCAAGAGTGGCGGTTGATTCCTCCGGGTGATGTTCGGGCACAATGAGTTGTGACCCGGTCACTTCAAAAGACCCTTGTTGGTCTAGTTTCCACCGTAAAGGTGGCGGGTGTGGCTCCAGTGTAACCGACGGCAGGCCAAGAAGCCTTCGTGACCGGCGGAGCTCAGGATCCTCCACAGTGTGAGAAGATCCAAGACACTCTAAGGTAGTCTAAATGCACAAAAGTAACACACCCTAAAAAAGTCCCTAGAAGATAAAACAAGCAACCACTATATTAATTGGAAGAACAGTTACAATAGCCAACACTAGAGCAACTTACCGGTTGTTGGAGCCGGAAGTCACTCCTGGATTGCTTGCAGGAGTAGAGCCCGACGCCCATCAGATTAATGTCATGATTTGTTTTAAAGAGGTGATCAAATGGAGGAAAACTCAGAACAATATCGTCTCAACTCAGAAACTAGGCCAGGCATGCATGAACGAGGGAGGTCTTGATAAACTTCAAACAGTGAGTTGCAATAAAGGGTGAGTAGGGGGGAGACTTGTATGAGAAGAGTGCGAAAGACTATCACAAACATCAGGTTCATAACAAACTGGAGAAGAAAGCATTTGAACGCAAGATCCTTTCACATTCAAACACAGAAACCAGAGAATACAATAATGTCACAACAAATCCTTTATCATAACAAAATTGCAACAATCCACGCGAATCCTTCGACTATGAACTCCCTGGTGTGAGATCAAACATAGATGAAAAAGGAAAATTGTTTGTCATAAACCAAGAAGTCTCAAACACATATAAATGACCCAGAAACCAGAATGTGCGCTGAAACTTTATAGTCGAGAGCTTAGCTCTACCATCGATAGATACAAAAATGGCGAAAACGCCTTCATATACTCAAACTAACAACAATAACAAAATCGAGACGTAGCATTGAAAGCTTTGCGTCTGCATGGATTCTGACAGTTAACACCTGCAATTTCTGCATGGTAGTGCAACTTATGGTAGACGTGATCGATCTTCTGACAGTTTTATCGGCGACTCGACGTGCCTTTAATTCATTGCAGGACTTTCCCATTATGGCGAAGACGATGTCTAACCACCACCAACCTCTTCAATAACTGCTTTCTTGGGATTAAGGACGATCTGACCAACTCAACACTTGGGGAAATGGAAGACCCCTCACGCTGCCACCTAGAATAACTGAATGACCTGACGAATGGGCGTGGAGACCAGCGCGAAGGATGGGGCGCATGACAGGAATGGTGGCGCCAGACTATGAGGGCTTGAAGGAAGTGGTGAGGTGTGAGAAGGGCGAAAGAGGGGGCACATGGCGGAGGACAACGGGCGGAAGGGGGAAAGATGAAAGATAATGGACTCGCTCTTTGGCGAGAGGCTGACATGGGAAGAAGCGGGACACGGGGCAAGCAATGAGGGGGTGATGAGAAGGAGGGAGGACCACGCGGACCGAGAGGGGAGGCGGATGGATGACACACGGT
>ML785209.1:102323-116753 GCA_009831015.1 Picea engelmannii | reverse complement strand
AAGCACTTCAGAGTTTTTGGAAGCAAATGATACATCAAAAGAGAAGATGGAAAAATGGGAAAGTTTGACTCTCGTGTGGACAAAGGAATACTTGTTGGTTACTCAAGTACAAGGAAAGCATACAAGTGTTACAATCTAAGATTAAACAAATTTGTGGAATGCATCAACGTAACAATTGATGAAACAGGCATACCGGAATCAAACAAAGAAGAAAACAAATCAATGGAACAATTTTTTGAAGAAGAAGATGAAAAAGAAGAAGAAGAGGAAGATGAATATGAAGATGAAGAGAATATGATAGAATTAGAAGAGCAAGTTCAACAAGTATCTCCAAAGACACCTAGCAAATGAGTATAGAAGAATCATCCTTCAGATCAGATTATTGGAAACAAAGATGCAGGAGTTGAGACTAGAAGAAAAATCCATTCACCAGAACAAACACACCTAGCACTCTTATCTACAATTGAACCAAATTGTTTTGAAGAAGCCAGCAAGGATGAATTTTGGAATAAGGCCATGGATGAAGAATTGGATAATGAAGATAAAAGACAAGATAAAAGACAAGCTAGATTAGAAAGAAGACAAAGATAAAGTATCAGATCTTCCCTAGATTAAGGGTCATGTGGCATGTCTACCATATGGAAATAATGGAGATGAGGCATGGTTCCTCATGGAAGTTCATGTGTCATGTCCACCATCTGGAAATAATTAGTGGAGAAACTTGGACCATCTCAGAAAGTTCCACCAAAGTGGCTCATAAAGACACTTGAAAGTTTTCATATTGATGAGGTTGGAATGCATGAACCAAAAGTTCTACAAGACATGATGGAGGTGATGCAGATAATTCATATTTAGGTGAAGTAGATGATATGGATGTTTCATATGATTGTGAATTAAATTTATCTACTAACTTTGAACCAAATTCATTTGAAGAAGATACTTCTCATGATGAGTGGAAAGTATGATAGTCTCATCAAGAATGGGACATGGAAGTTGGTGGACCCTTAATTAGGAACCAAACCAATTGGTCGCAATCGTTTCTTCAATAAAAAGTAAAAATTAGATGGCTCATTTGAAAATCACAAAGTGAGGCTCATGGTAAAAGGATTTTCATAGCATTTCCCCCCACAACAAAATGGGATACCATTCATACTCTTTTTTTCTTGGCAGCACAAAATGGATGGAAAGTTCATTAAATGGATGTTAAGACTACTTTCTTGAATGGATACCTGAAAGATAATGTATTCATGTCTCAACTAGAAGGTTTTTTTGTGAAGGGACAAGAACATAAAGTATGAAAACTCATAAAATACCTATATGGATTGAAACAAGCACCTCAATCTTGGTATGAAAATATAACCAAGCATCTTTTAAAATTGAATTTCAAGAACTTTAATCTTGATGATGAAACTCTATTTGTCAAGAAATTTGGCAAAAATGTTGTATATATTCTAGCGTATATAGATGATTTATTGATAACAAGGAACAATGAAATCTATATTGCATCCATAAAGAAACAATTGAAGAAAGGATTTGAGATGACAAATTTGGGACATATTTATTACTACTTGGACATTGAAGTGACTCAAAATCCAAGGTACATATTTATCTCTCAAAAGAAGTACATTGGAGAATTTTTGAACAAGTTTGGCATGGTTAAGTGTAACCATCTTTCTACTCCAATGGAATATTTTAAGCTCACATCGAAGGAAAGGGATGAATTTGAGGATGCAACCAAGTACAAAAATCTTGTGGGAAGTCTTATCTACCTTATCACCACCAAACCAGATATTTCATTTGTTGTTGGGATTCTTTTCAAGTTCATTCAAAAACATTGTGAAGCACATTGTTCTACTGCAAAAAGTGTTCTAAAATACTTCAAGGGAACTTAAGAGTTTGGACTTAAGTATTCCAAGGTGGATGAATTCAACCTGATTGGATATTCTGATTCAGACTTTCATGGGCATAAATAAAATGGATTTTCAACTTCATGCTATCTCATGAGTCTTGGATCAATATATATCTCCTGGATATCATGCAAAAAACTAGTTCTAGCATATCCCACAACACATGAATAATATGTGGTAGCTGCAAAATCAACAAAGGATATTGTGAGGATTAGGAAAATACTCGAAGATTTTTAGGAGAAATGGGTGAATTCTACTCCTCTCTTGGTTGACAATACTTTTTCAATCAAGTTGGCCAAGAATCCTAGATTCCATGATTGAACCAAGAAAATCAACACAAATTACCATCTAATTTGATATCATTTAGAGGCCAAGACTATTCACTTGAGACATTGTTCCTCAAATGAGAAAATTATAGACATCTTCACCAAAGCGCTTGGAAGACAAAATGATGAAAAGTTCAGAATGATTCTTCGACTCACAAACACCCCTTCAGATTAAGGGTGGGAATGCTAGATACCTAATCCATGTGGATTGAGGTACATTGTAAATATCCTTGTAAATATTAAGCTAGGATAAATATGAAGAGTCTTAGGTGAATAGGAAGAGTCATTCAAACATCTTGGAAGATAAAACCAAAGGTCACTTCCTCTTGTATATATGCATGATGTGAGTTAATGAAATGAATTATATATGGAGTTACTTATTCCCTTTTTTCATCCTTGTCTTGACACCAATATCCTGAAAATACATCAAAATATCACCAAACTCCAGAAAATCCTCAAAACGTCCAAGTGTTGATCTATCTTGGAAAAAATTAGGTCAAACTAACCATTCCAAAACTCCAGTTACTTTGTCCATTTCATGTTATCCAAAACTCCATGTGAGTGCTTAGTGTCAACATCATCAAATAGTAAATCCATCATCATGTCCTGAATTATTCCTCAATCAATCATCAATCCATCATAATCCTCAAAAAAGCAAAGTAAAATATTCAATCCATCAATCATCCTAAAGAAACAATAATCCTGAAAATCAAAAGTAGAATTTGAAACTTGAAGTTTGAAAACCATCATCAATATCTCCCCACTATCAATTGAAAGGTGATAATTCCTAGGGTATGTAAGTAAAAAGTATCAATGTACCACCTCTAAAAGTGGAAAATGCTAACCTTAATTCTTTTTTGTGAAACATTGAGACTCAATATTCAACTCAAAAGATGACCTTAATTGGGCCCTAATCAAGCCCTAAAATCATCAAGTCCTAAATCAAAAAATTCTCATCTATCTATAGATGAAACCTCTCCTAATAAACATGTTTGAACCTGTATATGAACTTGTTAGTAAGATTGTTCCACGAAATTGGATTACAAAGTCTAGTTTCCAGTACCCAACCATCCAAAATGTATCTATTTATAATCAAGCTTTACTCACATCCGACACCTTTTTGAAAGGTGATTTATTTTACCACAAAAACTACATGGGGTAAGACCAAAACAATGCAACTCTGCATGGAAAAATCGATAATGATGTTGGAATTATTTAGATACTTTATCCAACTCATCCAACTGAGAATTATCAACTTCACAATCATCATCCTTATCATCATGTTCCTCATCATGATCCTCAATTTCAATTACTTCATCTAATTTATTAAAAACAATAATATGATTTTACAAATCATCATCATGAAACCTTACACTCACAAATGCAATAGGTTTGGAGTGTCTAAGATTATGAAATAAGTCAAACTCATTCTTTTTATATCTTAAGACAAGTTTGTTCCTCTTGAACTACAAATCTTCTCAAGGTTTGATATTGTCAGTTTTCTTATCCTCATATTTATTCTTAGTTTCTTTATCCAATTCATCCATGTCATGTTTAATTGTATGTTGTTTTAAATCTTTGTGTTCATTGTCACCAACTATTAATCTAAAAGAACCCATGAAAGAATGAAAAATAGTAGCGGAATGATGAAGTATATATTGATTCTGAAAATGTATTAACTCTTCTGTTAATAACCTAATTTGAATTTGAAGTAGATCAATCCTTTTTTTGCGTGATGTACATACATGTAGCGACATTACTTAGTGAAATTTTCTTGATTTGAATAGTTGATTTTTGTGCAATATGAGTTAAAGTATGTAGAATATTGAATACGTTTTTGATACGCACCATCCTGATCTAGAAAATCACTTCAAGTAACAAAAACAATCTGTTGCAACACAAATTTTCAAGTGTTTCAAACAAAACCTTCAAGTTTCATGAACAAGAAAAAATTCCAAGTGTCGCAACAAAATCCAACAAGTGCCACAAATAAAAAACAATAATGGTGAAATCAAAGACCAAAATGTCATAATACCAAATAGTGACCGATCATACAAATAAATTCATCATTATAGACACTTGATCCCCCTATTCATTTTTTAGCTAAATCAAAAGAATTCACATTGGCATTTTCAAAGTGTAATACACATAAAAATTTGTTGGACCTTCAATATGTCACAAGCGCTTCTTGCAACTCCACCCCAAAGTAAGACTCATAAAAATTCAATGAGAGACTCAACACCCTAGAAGTGCAATAAAAGAATTGATGCAAATTAAGACATCCAAATACCTTACAAAATAAATATTGTAGACAACCTTATAATGTGAGATATTTCGAAGTTGTGAGAAAAATTTTCTTCAAGTGAAAATGGTTTCTTTCCTTTGCTTTTCGTATTAATATTATATATATATATATTATTTTGTATGCTTTATTTGTACTATAATTTGTATTCTAGTACTTTCCTTATTTACATTATTGTGTCTATGTCCTTGTTTGGAAACTAGAGTAATCAAAATGCACCAATATGACCATAAGACACCAATTCTAACTAGGCCACACACAAAAGGATCAGATTAACCCCTTATTCAACTTTTGGTGGGTCTAGGATACAATATCAAAATATCAATTTTATTGAGTCACTATCCTTGGAGAGCATACAATCTCCACCTTTAACTCTCTACAAATTTCAGTCTCGTTATAACTTTGAAACACCTTAGATTCCCAAGTTCCAAAGTGTCGTTGAAAAAACTTATTATTCCAATTACAAACTACCACCAAAATAAATAATTTGCAAAGAATGGTGTAACATCCCCAACTCCCTGTTAGGAAATGCCACATCCAAATTATGAATTCTGATACCATTAATTTTACTTTTTTGTTCTGCATATGAGAAGAGTTAAGCAGAATAACAATAATAATTTATAAACACAATTATCACAGAAAACCTATAATTATACACACATTAAATAAAATAAGCACATGAAAGACACTTATCTCATGAAATAAACACCAACTGCATCCATACCTTCCACGTTCCTCCTAGACATAGACCACATTGCTCGTAATCTCAGTAGTGGTTCACCCCCGAGTTGGGGCTAAACTCTACCCAAGAAATGAAATTCCTAAGCGAGTTTCATTTTTTCCAATTAGTGGCAATTCTCAGCTTCAAGTTCCAACTCTAGCAACCATCCTACTGTCCCTCATTTCCCACATGCCTTTCCCACCCCAGGAAGTGTGCCCCTTCTATGCTCAACAATCCCTTGACAACCCCACTTCCCTTCCGTGGCTTCGGAAACAAGTCAGATAGGGAGTCTCAGAGACCTGTAGCTGCATCTTGGCACCTTGGGAATTAATTCCCAACAATTCTCTCACCTAGAGATAATTTTCACGGGCTTGAAAAACCGCTTCTTCGACCATGGTCCTGACAACCCACCTATTCAACCACGAGCCTGACAACCCGCCTCTTCTAGTCACTGGGTAGATATAGATTCCATGTACATGCATGGTTGTCGTATTCCCATGATTTGGTTTGGATGAGGAAGGATAATGAATGAATGATGAATGATGGAGAGAAATTACTAAATTCCCCCATTTGTTTTTGCATGTGTCATATGTGACACTTAGCACATAGGGGACTCCCTTGTCCCCACTTTAGAGACTTAGGATATATTCATATCCTTAAATTTATATTTTAAGGAATATTGATATAATATTCCATTGGGCTTAAGCCCCTTTAGCTTATCCCTTTCCTAGACTCGTATCCCCCCTTCCCTTTCTAGTGGATTTTATCCCTCCATGTCCCTTGTTGAGTCGGTCGGCAACAATGGTGTACTTTTATTAATATATGAGTATGATTACAAATTACAATATAGGCACACCGACCTTCTAGCAATCCAGGTTCTCCAGCCTAATAATCACATAGGCACTCTGGCCAATAATATCTTGGCTCACCAGCCTATAAAATATATTTAGATTTACAACTAGAAATCAACCTCGGGTATTACATTCCCATCCCCCTTATTTATGCACTATCCTTAGTGCATTATATACCATGTAAAAGTTAAAATTATTCAAAAAGATTGAAGCCTTTGCTATTGGAAGCTTGTTGTATTCTTGGTGCTCTACTTTTCAAGCACCAATTCATGTATTCATACTGTAGCTAGAAGTCATTTTCTCTATTCCATAGAGATTCTTCGGGAATGAATCCAACTCACAGTTTCATTTGACACACCCTCATGATTATAGCTATCATGCCATAAGCATCCCTAAGTTTCCTCTTCCTTTTTTCACTCACCCTTCGAGGCTTAGGTATCCCTTCACTACTACACAGTCCCTCAATGATCCATCTTGCCAAGGATTTCACACACAAGGAGAGTGCCAAATCATTACTAGAACCCCACCAAGGCTCTACATTTATAGGGATACAGTGTCTCCAACAATAGTTGTTCATCCCAAGCATTCCAACTTCAATACCATCATCTCATATATATCACGCACATATAGTCAACATGAGACAATACCATAACAATTTCATTTAGAAATTCAATTGTTTTTTTTTCTTTTCATAATAAAACTCCACTTTTTTTTTCCAAAATATGAAATTCTATTTAATAATTTTCTTTGTTGTTGCAATAGTAGGATGCAATCTTTCTTATGGATTTCTACAACACCATACTGAATACCACTTTTCCTACAATTGTTCCATCTTGCATTCAATCAACATATTATCAGTATTTCTTGTACAATACACTTTCATTGCAATATGTAACAAAATCTTACAAAGTGATCTTAGAATTTTCTACACTTAACAATTCAATCACAATTGTTAAACATTTTATTAAATAGAATAATTTTTCATTCTCTGCATAGGAATTTTCAACAATTATACTTTTCTTTTCCTAGCAATTATTTATCTGTTTCCTGAACATAAATTTCCTATAGTCAATGCTCATGTGACTACTTGACTTGCAACTTTCCTATTGCAATGTCTAACAACTCCTGAAATGTTCTCAACTCCATGATTTAGTAATAGTTGTAACATTTCAGATGTTAGTATAACTATTTCCATTAAATAAAATATATTCATGCATTCACAAAATGTGTTCATGTATAACAATTCTATCATGCATAAGTGCAACTCTACCAGTTACTATGCATTAGTGAAACTCTAATTGCATATCTATTCATTGCACCTTTGCATTTATTTTCAGAATGCTCTATATTTAAGTCATGTATCTCACCACTGGTAAATTGAAAGTTTTGGCCAATGCCTTGAAACTTTCTCCATACAATTCATATTGCCTGCTCAACTATTTGGATGCCTTCCTTTTTGACCCAAACACAACACCAACAATATAATTCTGTGGTGCTCATTAGTGTTAGCAAAAAGGTGGCATTCCAAACATTATTTAAAAGTAGGAAGTTCATTTTATATTTGTGTGGTACATAGCCTTTCCATAACCAAGCATTTCCATAGCAAACCATGTCATGGTCTCATATATGAATATCTTTTATGTCATCCATTCCTATAAGAGTGTCATACTCTTTATTTCTTTGGTTATTACCACATAACCAAATTAACATGACATGCTACTATGTCATTATATGCATTCAAAAGATAAGAAGATTTGATAATATTACATGCCTCCATCCTTTACCACACCTAGTGGTATCTTATTACCATTAATGCATTCAAATAATACAATAATGTGATTTTATAAAATAACTCTGGCCGAGGGAATTCTTACCTAAATTCCCTTCAACAATTATGCAACATAAATTTATAAAACACATACCTGCATAGATTCCATTAAATAAATTTGATGCTACATGATTAGTTGATATTAGTAGGAGCTTCAATCATATGGATGTCTTCCATATGTAGTATTAACATCAACAACACTTGCAATCATGCAATAAACGCCTTCCTAGCACAACAACCAACATTAGAAACATTCATAATCATATATATAACAATAGACTAATCCTAGTCTTTAACATGTTATATACATATTAACAAAATACATTCACTAATGCATATTATATGCACTAATACTACTTCCCTAGTATGCTCATAAATGCATATGCATTCCATTTTTTGTACTATGTATGGTTTTCCAACAAGTCATACATAATTGTTTCTACAATAATTGTAGCAACCTCTTTCTTCCTGTACAACTTTCCTTGTTGTTTGTGGCTATCCTTAAGTCTCAATGGATTCCTGCATCCCTTTTATGCTCTCAATGTAATCACTACACATGATTATTTATGCTCTGAGCACTTTTCTAGCCAAATCACTCTTGGCTACTTTTGCATTTCCATCCAAATACTAGGATGATATTAAATTTCAACATTCATAATTTTATGGATCCCTCTGACCCAACACATACTTGGCCAAATTACATTTCCATCCATGCTTTATTAATGACTTTATATCTTCACTGTCCATTTACTTTTCTAGACCAAACTAGTTCATCCTTTCCTTGATTAAACACTTCAACACATGTTTTTGCTTGAACCATTCTTTTCTCCTTTCTTGACCATTTGGTTTTAACTTGACTTGCATAGTCAATTTCATCATGTTGCAATGATACACATTGTCTTCTTTTCCAGCTGCATAGAATTAATTGGGAGGAGTTAGCATTGATCTTACTTTCCATCATAGATTCCAGTGATACTTTCCACCTCTAGAATGTCACTTATGGTGCATTGCATTTTTTGTCTTGTCACCTTTTGTTGGTATGTTGAGTATTCTTGTTCTATCTATTGCATGATGTATCATCGAACTACCTGTCTACCACTTATCCATCTACTACATACTTTTGTATTTTTCTTGTTTTTCCAATTTTTTCTTGTTTTTCTCTTTTGACTCCTACTATATACACTATGTACAACTATAATGCTCTAAACAATATCTATTGAGGGTTGTTGGGTCGATTGTCCCTATACAATTTCAATCGACTTCCATTCACCAAACCTTGAATCTCCTTGCCTGCTAAATCCTGCAGTTGCATATCACCTCCATCTATGATAGAATTTATCTCATATGGCCCTAGCCAATGCATCTTGAATTTTCCTGGGTGCTATAAATATTTGTTTTCATAGGGGAGAACTAGATATCCTTCCTTAACGTTTTTCCTCTTAATGTTCCTATCATGCCAATATTTTTTCTTTTCTTTCTATACTTCCTAATGGAAGCCAACCATAATCCTATCTTCTTCTAGTTCCATGAGTTGAGACGATATTTCTTTAGCTACGCCTCTTTCTGTCATGTTTGTAATGGTTGCAATGGATAGAATATGTATCAAGTATTCCAAAGGAACTATTGCTTCCTGTCCATAAACCAATCTAAAATGTGTATTCCCTGTAAGTTTCTTGCATGTGGTTCTATAATCCCATAATACTGCTAGTATCTTCATATCCCAATCATCCCTATTTACATTGAAAATTTTAGTTAAGTCATTCTCCAATATCTTGTTAAATGATTCCACTGTTCCATTAGCCTGAGGATGGTATGGAGTTCTCTCCTGATGGTGTCTCTCAAATTCTTCAGTCATTGCCTGGATGGTACTATTGATAAAATTATTCCCCTAATCACTCATCATAATTCTAGGGCATCCAAATCTTGTGATTACTTGTTCAAATAAGAAGTGCGTTGCAATTTATATGTTGCAATCTTTTACTATTGCTGCTTCAACCCACCTGGTTAGATATTTTTTCATTGTAATGATATACCTTTCTCCTAATATTCTAGTTGGTCGATTGATTGGCCCTACAAAGTCTACTGCCCATTTTTCAAACACTTTAAGAATTACCTGAGGTCTTAACGACATCTCATCCCTCCTGGATGGATTTCATACCCTCTGACAGACATCACAATTATAGAAATAGTCCTTTGCCTCTTTAGAAACTATTATCCACCAAAGTCTTGCACGCAATATATTTTGCGTAGTAGCCTTTCCTGCATAGTGTCCTCAAGTCATTCCTTCATGTGCTTTTGCTAAGATAATAGGACGTTCATGTTCCATGACACATCTCCTTAAAATATTGTCTGCACCTAGTTTATACAAGTGTCCTGCAATAAGTTGGTAGCATGCAAACCTAACTACCAAATTATTCTTCTACATAGTATTATATTCCTTTGGAGCAAATCATGTCCTCAAAAATTCAATAATATCAGAAAAATATTCATCAACAATTTGTACTGAAAAGAGTTGTGCTTCAGGAAAGTTGTCCTCCAAGATGCTTGGTTCCTCTCCATTAGTTATCCTGGATAGATGATCTAGTCATTCATTCAATCTTCCAGTTTTTGCAACTACATCAAAATCAAACTCACAATACAATTAATTATAGTGACACGTGTGAGGAATCTCACAGAGATTGCGAGATAGTTGTACAACATTAATTGCACAAAGAAATTGGGGCATACGTATAACATTTATTGTAGGAATTCGTACAACTGTTTGTCACATATTTCGAGGTAAGTCATACAATGCATTTTTTGCAGTATGTACAACACAGAAATTGAGGTGGTGGTCGTACAATTCATCTATTTTAAATTTTTGAGTTTGGCATGGAAAGAGAGATGCATTTGTTTCATTTTTTATTTCTATAGTTTCCATAATTTTTTCTCAAAAAACCTAATCAAATTTCCTCTCTCTACTAGTTTTCCCTTTGTTTTTTTTTTGCAAGGGCATTTCCCAAAAATATATTGTGTCATTGAGTGGTTTGATTTCTTGTTTCTACTAGGAAAGTAAAAGATTAAATGTGTTTTTTATTATAAACTCCAGTTTTGAAAATGCATTTATACATGAGCATTAAATTAAGGCAAGCAATTTATTGAAACCAAAAAACAAGATTTGAGCCTTAAAAATTTACAAGGAATGTATCAGGAATGTTATTCTCCTTCACTCCTCTGGAAACAACATAAGTTTCCCTCTTCCCACTGAGCTTAGGACCTCCACATGTTTATCAGGAACCTTCCCAACTGAATTTCCTCTGCACAAGGGAGTTCCTTGTCTACTACACAGTGCCTTGGAGACCTCCCCTTACTAGTGTCATTTTATTTCCAGTAAACACTAAGTCACAACCCTCTATTTCTCCATTATAGATATGGGTATTCTATGTTCTAGAGTGACCATTCAATTCTTGGGAAAGCTTCCTATTTTTCGCATTGAAAGTTCTCAATTTTCTCTCTGTTTCTCAGAGTTGTGTGAAGGAGATCTATTGTTCATTTTAATCATCATCTATTTGTGAGTCTATGAATCATATATGTGTGATATTGTTCTTTGTTCCTCTGTACAGGTGAATTGTTTCTTTGTGTGTGTCCAGTCCCTGTCTTTGTGCATCTACGCACTATGTGTTTTCATTTGTGTGCTACTTTAAATTTTTTCCCTCTTCCTCCTTATTCATTCTTCCCCATTGGCACATTATTCTTACTCCTTGGTATCCCCGATGACTTATGTCTGAAGTAAGCCCTTAGTGTCGGGCTTCTTTATTGAAGAGGAAAATCCTCTCCTACTTCTAGTTGATGTTACAGTCGACCCTTCACTCCTCCAAGTACCACATTTGGATGGAATTTATAACTTCTCAACTACCCATTATGAATTACATTAACCGGTTCCTTGTTTTCAAGGTCATTCAGGGTATGTTTGATGGGTTATTCCTTCAAGTCATGCGACGACCATTTTGCGATGGCCATTTCGACACTCTTGCAACGTTATGTTGTGGAGAGTGTGATGAATCTTAACCCCCTCAAACGCCGCATCATATCATGTCGAACGTGCGACGAAACTATAATAATTTCACAAGAGAGACGACATATGGATTTCATCGCAAGAGAGATGACCTATGTAGTCGTCACAAGAGAGACAACCTAGGAAAATCATCGCACAAACGACAACCGAGGAACATCGTCTCAAGAGAGATGACCTAGGATAATCATTGCAAGAGAGAAGACCTAGGAAAATCGTCTCAAGAATGATAACCATGGAAGATCGTCATGGGAACGAAAATCGAGGAATATTGTATCAAGAGAGACAACCTAGGAAAATTGTCGTGAGAGAGACGGCATAGGACAATTGTCTCAAGAACGACAATCGGGGAATATTTTCGTAAAAGAGACAATCGAGGACAAACATCACAAGAATGACAACTTAGGAAGAGTGTCACAAGAGTGATGACATCTCTCTCTCTCTCTCTCTCTCTCTCTCTCTCTCTCTCTCTCTCTCTCTCTCTCTATATATATATATATATATATATATATATATATATATATATATATTGTCTGGAAGGTTTAAAAAGGAACAAAGTAGTTAAATTTGGCGAAGAACTAAATTAGAGAGGGAACTAGTAACTTTGATCACGATCCATCATAATCGACGGCCAGGAAGCATTGCGGAATTTGAAGTTGCACGGGGAACAATTCTGAAGGGTGGTCCCACAATCCAAACCGTAGTTTCCATTGAGGACTATGTGTCAGGGTCGGGTTGATTGTGGAATGACAAGCGGGTTGTTCCAAAACCTCCAGTCCACATCTCTACAAAACAAATATGAGCAAAGATTGAATAGCATTCTGAAAGGGGAGAGTTGTGAAATAAGTTTCGATTCATCTTGGCATTTTCATGATAACTTATTTTCTGGGATGTTTCATATCGTAAAATTTTGAGACGAAGGTGAGATAACTAGAAAAATGTGATAAAACTTTCAGAAACTGGTTGGCTATACTTTATGAGATATTCCCTAAATTCCACAGGGAATATCTCAGAAAGTATAGAAAACCAATTTCTGAAAGTTTTATCACATGTTTCCAGATATCTCACCTTCGTCTCAAAATTTTACGATATGAAACATCCCAGAAAATAAGTTATCATGAAAATGGAAAGTTGAATTGAAACTTATTTCACAACTCTCCCCTTTTAGAATGATATTCAACCTTTGTTATCTTTTGAAGAAGAATCATTATCCCTCTTTTATACTTATTTTTTCTCTAAAAATAATAAAACAATAAGGCTTCTTGTTAGAATTAGTTCTTAGATAACTTAACACTGTGAATTACTTTTACATGTTGTCTCAGGAGGCTATCCTCTGGGAAGAATCTTTGGAATTCAATTTTATTGGGGCACTTCCCACAACACCTTTTCTTCCTTGAAGGAGATAAGTTTTCAAATCCATTGTATCTACATCATAACATACGTTAGTACACACGGTTGAAGACCTAGTGGATCTATCCTTACAATAAATTAATCATCCCTTTCGATTTATTCCTAATACCCCTGCAATAATTCCTCTTGCAAGAAATCATTCTAATAATCAGGGGTTTTCATAACCCAAATAAGAAAAATCAGATACAGAGTCAAAATCCTTAGACCAAGAACCAAAACACATAGAACATAATAACGATAATAATAACCAACTGTGGTTGGATAGGTATGCCTTGGAATAACTTATTCTATTACACCACTTACCCAAACATAAAAGAAATTACTTTTGAAATATGACCTAGAAACATTCAGATCCCCCGAAGATCATATTAAAAAGTTTATTATTGTTCTTAGGTTAATGAATGTACAACATGAGGATGTGGTATGTTGAATTTTTCCTTATACTTTTGAAAACTCATCCTCCACTTGGTATTTCAATCTACTTGTTAGATCTATAACAAATTGGACCAAGTTTCAAAAGGATTTTCTAGATAAGTTTGGAGAGGAAACCACTATTGTTGATTAAGGTTGGTTGTCATTGATGTCAACCCTTGAAGAAAGACCCATAGCACAAAGGTTTGGGTAATGAACCCAATAGTGTTTGATGTAAATATGACTCATTATTGTTTTTTCATGGTTGATAAAAAGTAAATATGGATGAACTCCAAAGTGGTCCCCTTATGGTGAAAGCCCTCACGGGAAGACGCTTTGTGGAGTAAGAGAACCCATGCTTAATTGTGGAATAATGAGATGAAGGAAAGTGAATTTGTTAGGGAAAATATCCTAGATGGATAGTTCTTTTCATGTCATTTTCGGTGGTATGTGGAATGTCACATAATTCCCCACGGTTAAAGAGTTATGGCCATGAGAAGTTGGAGACCCCAGGTTTGGGTAATGGACCCAAGTTTGTTTGATGGGTAACAGTATGAGTTATGATATATTTTCATATAATACTATTCTATATGGATAGTACATGTCATGCCATTTTTAGTGGT
>ML785209.1:3947-94577 GCA_009831015.1 Picea engelmannii | reverse complement strand
CAAATTTATAATATTCAACTTTTCAGAGCGACGGGTCAATAGTTTCAATGTAAACCACTTTCTTCTCCTCAATCGTCCCTTATTTACCTTCAAAACCTGTGGTTTCCATTTTGGAACCACTTTATGGAATTAGCCTCTGTGCACTTTCCAGGACCCCAATGCACACTAGTCGTTGATCTGTCCCAATCACAATCGCAACCATTGATATTTAATTTCTTCCCATCGCCGCTATTTTAGAACTCCTTCTGGCCAATTTAAACTATTCTTCCATATTTAACATCCCTCTAGATATGTTCCAAATCATTTCGTGCCTCCGCTAAAAATTAAAGCTGATTTTTCTGAACTTATTAGGAAAATAGATATTTCTCATGGTTTACATCTTCAACAATAATTGACTCACAAAGAATGGAATGTGTCACAAGTGAGAAATGAGCCCGGGTGGGGAGAATAAAATTTATCCTCCCAAATCACCAAACTACACCTAATTGAATGTGTGTGTATGCATGTGTCTGGATTTAAGCCTAGGTGGGGAGGATAAAATTTCTCCTCTGAAACCATCGAGCTAGACCCAATTGAATGTGTGTGCACACACACATGATTTAATTTTCCTGCAAATACAAAGTAGATTTAACTTCTTTGGAGATCCTCGATCACTTAGTATATAACAATAAATAAATAAATGTTACTACAATTATGACCACCACAATACCACCATAGAATTGTTGAGATGTTGAAAATTCTAGGTGTGCTCATATTATTTCTTTTGTCCCATAAATTGGTTGATTATTTTAGAACTTGAGTTTTATCAGTCTTCACATTGGGGTGTGTAATGAGTATTACACCTCTTCCATACCACTTCTTTCCCCCATTTTATATTTTCCACATGTTCTCTAGTATAATTACTCCCCTTTTTTCACCCTTCGTATATGTTACAATAATATATTTCATAAAAATGATAGTAAGAGATATTTCATTTAGAGGATAGGTTGATTTTCAATTTGAAGTTTTGTTTCCTTGTTTATCTGGAAAAGTATTTGAAATTTTTCTAGCTATTAATTGTTGTTCACAATAAATTTCTCAAATTTAATAAGCAATATATTGGATCTCATCTTGTGTTAGCAATGATTTGTTGGTTAATTAATATTGCTCCCATTGGGATTCAAGTCTTTCCAAAGATATTTTTTTGTTCATGCCAATGTTAATGATAACAATTGGGGTCACATCCAAGTCCATGAGATTTTGTAGATACCCAAGTGAATATGGAATGGAGCCTTCTAAGGAATTGTTAGATAGATTAAATGATTTGAGTGTAGTGAAACTTCCAAGTGTTGGTCAAATAACACCAGTTAATAGATTGGTAGAAATGTATATAGCTAAATCATTTTCAATTTTATCTTTCTCTATAGGTAAGGGTGAAATAATTTCCTTTGGTGCTAAAGCAATACTCTACAACAAAATAATAAATATTACAATAAATATCACGGGAGAGTAATAAATATCATAGGAGTGTATAGAGGTCAATGGTGTAGCACACCCAACCCCCTATCCATGTTTAGGATGATGGGATGTTTGATTTTCATCTTCTTGGAGCTTGGGATGAGTATTTAGGTTCATTGGTGCCTATGATTTGTAATTTATACTTGAAAGTGGTATGTATATCTCATTCATTTCAAATACTCTATTGCATAATTATGGTTATGCTTATACTATGATATCCAGGGGATTACTTATACACAACCACAAAAAACCAAGTTGAAGTATTATATTAGTTGTGTGAATCATATGATATGACGAACTAAAGGGAATCGTATATGCTACATACTTGGGTGTGGTTCATTATATAGGATGATTGGCCCCATAGTGTCCCACAAATGATGGTAATGTAAAAATAAATAAGAAGTCATAAAAAGAAGAAAAAAGATAAGACATATTTGATCTTTGATATTCTAATGTGTAGCATTGCATTGATCCAACATCTAGAGCATTTGAAAATGTGTGAACTTCATTCTGTAGTAAATAAAAATAGAATTATATTTATTTTTTAGTAAAAAACAATAAATACTTTTAAGGCATGTCAATAAATCCTAATAGAAATTAAAACTGACAAGATTGAAAATAGTAAACACCATTGATATTGTTTTTTTGTAAAATCCATATGACAGAAGATTAAATAGTGACACACACACACACATCTCAGATGTGACGACCTGAATAAGCTCCTCTTAGTTTCGAGAATAATTTATCGAAGCCGTCTGATCTTGGAGCAAACCTCCCTCAATCTGAAGGAGAAACAACGAAGTCAACATTGAATATGTTGTTGCTTCGTTGGATGGAGAGAGGTTTACTCCAAGAATAAACGGCTCCAATAATTTTTTCTCTACTGAACAGGGCCAACCACATGAAGGTGGAAGCTCCTATGCGCCCCCCCCCCTCCCCCTCACATCACTTTCAATTCCCGAATACCCAATCTATATTCTACTAAAAAATATGCATTAAAAATATTCAAAATTAATAAAAAGTGATTGTAAATCTATAAATGAGGTTTATCATTCAAAGGCATATGTCATAATTTATTTTTTTATAAATGAGATTTATCATTCAAAACATGTTGCAAACATACTAGCTATATAATGTACATCTATCTATCTTATAAAATTATCATACATCATCAATTTCTTTTAGTCTTCTTTTGTGTTTTCTAGTTCTTAAGTAATTCATCCATGCCCATGTCTTCGTTTAATGGGTGCTCTTCAATAGCTGATGTTTCTTCAGTCCTTTCACGCCGAGCATGCCTGATATTGTACCCACGGTGTGGAGGATTATGTGAGGGGCCATCACCTACAAAAACAAAGAATATTAAATTAACATGGCCAATTTTTAAATATCATTGAAGTAGTTCAAAAATATTAAAAAAAACCTCTACAATGTAATTATTTACCTACTGGTTGTAACATCCCTCTCTTGCGTGCACTGAGAGAACTTATTCTTTGAGGACACTTGTGTGCAAGTGATCCAGGTTTTTATACTATTGGTCATTTTGATTATGATTATGGGATATTATGGATTTGATGATATGTTATTTCGTTGTATTTACATATACATGTGTTATTGACTGGGTTCTCCTGAGTGTGCAGGACTTTGTACATTGAGGATGCAGAGGCATTGATGAAACCCCTTGGACTTTGGATCGAGTCAGGGAGTGGAATGTTGGGTTTGAATGTTGTTGATGTGACATATGTACATATGATTAGATGTTATGATGATTGCTTATTATTGCTGACATGAATCATTGATGGATGCAGGTTGATCATAGCTTGTCGACCAGACTCACATGTGGAGTAGAGGGGTCACGCAGGACAACCAAATACTTTGAGGGAGAAGTGTGGTAGCACCCCTGCCACAACCTACTAGAACTCTCGTCGTGGCTCAAACTGTAGGTTAACTATTACCTAGTTCGAGAAGACCCACGATGTCGTGAAGGCAGACTATGACAGTCGCTCACGATGATTCTGAGGGGTGTGCAATAAGGCAGGGGCCTTATTCCTTAGAGGCCCTTAGTCTCCCACAAGATCACCTAGCAGAGTATTGACTCCAGGGGTTTGATGTCTACCAAAGTCAGTCAAGAGGCGAGTGGCACCCTTGGAGCACGTAGTGCGTCTTGAAGGGCATGCCACACAAGGAAAATGGAAAGAGGTGAGTGGAACCCTTGGAGCACGTAGTGCTTCTTGAAGGGCACATCTCACAAGGAAAATAGAAAGAGGTGAGTGGCACCCTTGGAGCACCTAGTGCATCCTAAATGGCACGTCGCTATTTTAACTAGTAAGTGAATAAACCTAGTCGGCCTTAAAATGAATGATGTGATAAGTAAGATTTAAAAACAATTTTCCCAAAATAAAAATGTCACCCAACCTAGTGAAATTAAAACCTAGGTCTAAGTAGAACATGTGGTAAAATAATAATAATAATAAATAAACATGTAACAAGATGAGGGGTAAGAAATTAAAATTTATTTATTAAAGTCAAAATTATAATGGAGGATTAAAATTTTTAAAATGGAAATGGGTGTTTTTATCTACATTTACTAATTTAATTTTTAGTTAAAAAGAAAAGAGGGTAAATGGTTGTTTTATCTACACTTGCTAAATTAATTTTTAATTAAAGGGGAAAAGGGTAAATGGTTGTTTTATATACACTTGATAAATTGATTTTTAGTTAAAAAGGAAAAAGAGGGAAACTTAAAAGAAATAGGAAACTTAAAGAAAAAGGGGAAACTTAAAGAAAAGGGGAAATGTAAAGAAAAAGATGAATGTCTAACTTAGTAAGGAATATTGTCTTGGGAACTTGCTATTTATGAACTCAACTAGGAATTAAGTAAGGCTTAAGTCATTTAAGAAGTGTAAGGGAATTTACGGACATCGAGGAGAGTTTTTAGGAATGATCTTAGGTGGATGAGGGAAATAGGAACATTTAATTAATTAATAAAATTCATTTTATGGTGCAACTAGGGGATCGGGCGACATGTGTATTAGTGAGGTTTTTCGAAATTAATTAACTGAAAAAGGAATTTAATGAGAATTTGCAAAACTAATTACTTAAAAAATCTATAAAAAGGATGGAGGAGGAGGATTATGGATCTCATCTTTTTGTGTAACGTTACGCTGCTGAAATTTTACCTTGACTGAACTTTCTCTTGTGGGAGTTGGGATACCTAGCTCGGGTAACGAGTGGTAGCTCAACCTTGCGAGGTGAGCTGGCTGCTAGCATTCTCTAGTATTGTGTGTGTGGCCCCTTTGCAGCTCAGGGGGATTAGGGGGGAGAATATTACCCCTAGCGTTGGCTAGGAGGTACCAGTTAGGTCATATCGGTCGGCAAGCGGGAGCAAGGCGGAGCGTGCACGGGACAACGACTCGGAGCTTTCGCATTTGGCTATGGTACGCATGTGTATATTTTTGAATGGTAGTTTAATATTTTCCTACGCCTTCAGTACTATACTTCTATGGTGTTAAAGATTATGTTTTATTCATCATTTTATGATCAATAACTTAAATTCATCCCATCCTTATGCTCATTGTATTTTGAATTGATTTCCCTCGGTTAACCCAAACTCTGATTGCAATGAATTCTCTGCATTTTTTTTTATTGATTAATACGAAGAAAATTTGTGTTTTTATCTTTCATCCCTTATCCCTTTAGTTATTAGTCCATGCCTGAGCAGTCAGCCAGGAGCCGAATCGATGGTCCTTACTCCAGTGTTTAAATACCTATAGATTCAAATGCCCTGATTTTTTGTGCATGGATAATAAGAAAAGGATATTTTTTCCCATCTATCTATACCTTACTTATCTCTGTGTTTTCCTCGTATGATAAATCTCTGCGCTTGAATGATAAATCTGTGTGTTTTCTGGATGAGTAATCTTTGTGTTTCTGTGAATGAGTATCTTTGTGTCTTTCATTGATTCATTGCTGAATGATTAATCTTTGTGCCTTCTTATGAATGAATGTTCTCTTAATTAAAATGTTTTTAGGAATGCAAAAATGTGGCTCTTACATCCACAGATCATGAATGATTTTTCTCTTAATTAAAATTTTTTTAGGAATGCAAAATCGTGTCTCTTACATCCACAGATCATGAATGAATTTTCTCTTAATTAAAACATTTTTAGGAATGAAAAAACGCGGCTCTTACATCCACAGATCATGAATGAATTTTATCTTAATTAAAAAAAAACCAGGAATGCAAAATGTGGCTCTTACATCCACAGATCATGAATGAATTTTCTCTTAATTAAAATGTTTTCAAGAATGCAAAAATGTGGCACTTACATCCACAGATCATGAATGAATTTTCTCTTAATTAAAATGTTTTCAGGAATGCAAAAACGTGGCTCTTACATCCACAGATCATGAATGGATTTTCTCTTAATTAAAACGTTTTCAGGAATGCAAAAACGCTGCTCTTACCTCCAAAGATCATGAATGAATTTTCTCTTAATTAAAACGTTTTCAGGAATGCAAAAACGTGGCTCTTACATCCACAGATCATGAATGAATTTTCTCTTAATTAAAACATTTTTAGGAATGCAAAAACGTGGCTCTTACATCCACAAATCATGAATGAATTTTCTCTTAATTAAAACATTTTCAAGAATGCAAAAACGTGGCTCTTACATCCATAGATTATGAATAATTTTTCTCTTAAGTAAAATGTTTTTGGAATGCCGAATCACGCGTATTGCAAGCATAGATCAAAGTGGAATCTTCTCTAAAATAAAAATAGATTAATTGATTTTATATATTCGATTTTATGGACATCGATTTTATATCTTTTATGGACAACGATTTTATATATTCAATTTTATGGACAACAATTTTATATCTTTATGGACAACGATTTATATATTGTATGAACAACATATATACCAACGATATCATATTTAATAGATGGAAATATCATATATACCAACAATATAATATTTAATAGACAACAATGATTAATAAACAACAATGTCATATATGTACCAGCGATATCATATTTAATAGATGGAAATATCATATATACCAGCAATATAATATTTAATAGACAACAATGATAAATAGACATAGTAATAGTTATTAATAGACATCTAGATTGTTGTTGACAGCGTTACCCATAAATTATTTTTGTTAGTCAACGATATATATTGTTAAGATAGGTTATCGCAATGCTTGATTTTTGGATATTATTGATTTTATTCTTGTTTATAGCATTGGAGAATAGATCATGGGGTATCTAATTGCATAGTTTGATGCCTTGAATTAATGAATTTTCCAGTTCAGAAATTGCACCTATATTCCTTAATCGCTTATTTCAATTATGGTTAAGAAATCACTCGAATACTACGTCCATCATATAGAGAGTCAAACAAAATATCCTTGCACCTGAATTCTTAGATTTTATTCGATTTATTTATGTTTTGCAGTATGGGATACCTCCTCAAAAAAGTGCCTCATAAGAAAACAAGAACTCCTTCAGTTATTTGTGCAATTTAAATTGAATGATGTCACCTTGCGTCTTGTCGACTTGTTGATTGGGTGCTTGGGTATAGTCTTCGTGTTTTTATTGACAGATACTTCGGTCTACTAGCGCGAGGGATTTTGTTTGGGTTAAAGGTCTAGATATGTTATGTTGCACCACGGTTACTGTCATGCCTATCGCCTTGTGATGACATGATTCCTGATGAGGGGATCATTGTGCACCCTGATTGATAGATGTGAATATGAACCTAGTCAGTCTTATGCTTCCTGATGTCGGTGTATTGTTCGTTTTAATTGATGTTGGTACTTGGCTCTATAACGCCTTAATGTGATTGGTTTTACTCGCAGTAGAGGGTTCTAGTTACTGGTTGTCGAAGTCGTTATGTCGGGATTGTTGATATTTTCCTTTAGCTTGTAGGTGTTGTCTTTCTTGTGTCAGGGGAATAGTCATTTTTGTCTGTCTATTGATTATCGCATGTTTCGCCTAGTTGCACGATGGGCTAGTGTGTTGAGTCGTTGTTGTTTGATTCTTGATCTGCGTGCATTGTGTTCGTCGTCAAGTTGTATGGTTTAATTGTTGTCATTGTTTCCTTCCTGCTAAAAAACTATTTTCACTTGCTTGCGTTGCTTGTAGTCGTAATGAAGGGGTCGTTACTTATGGTATCAGAGCGGGTTCAACGTTGTGACTATGGATCGCCATGATTTCCACTACAGTAAACCCTTGAGTTTTAACCTAGTGTTAATTAAAAATTTAACGTGTCCATGCAGTGATCTCGATTATAGGATGTCATGGAGGTAGTCGATGGGGTGCTAGGGGAGGAGGCGTGACACCTCCAGTAGCATCCATGCCTGAGGAGTCTAACCCCCGAGGAGACGAACATGTTGTCGAGCAGGAACATATAGTTGTGGGTGATGTGGTTAGGGTGATGAGGTCCTTTTAGTGGATTTCTGAAGTAGTGATCAATGGTTTGGATAGAGATGAGGCCAGGGTGTCGGCACCCCCTGAGGGTCCATCACGTGCTCTGGTCAGTATTGGTAGCATTCACTGCAAACTCGAGAAGGTCAAATTTCTCGAGTTCTTTGGTGCCCCGGACGACACAGTCGCTGAGGCATGGTTGGATAATATGTTGATGTGCTTTGTACTTCGCGACTATACCTCCAACATGAAGGTCTGCATGGAGGTCTTTCAACTGAAGGGGATCACTCTTCTATGGGGGAAGATGCTCATGTCACAATTGAACGTGGTCGTCGAAGATATGTGATGGGAACTGTTCGAGGAACGGTTCTGAGAGAGGTATCTATCAGAGGAATTCATTGAGCATTAGTTCAATGCCTTGTGATAGGGAAACCGTACAGTTCTCGATTACGAGGCTCATTTTATGGAGCTTCTTCGGTATGCTCCACACCTGAATACCGAGAAACTTAAGGTCAACAGGTTCGTGTTTGGCCTTAATGTCAGCCTTCATGCAAAGGTTAGGATTTTGATGCCTCAAACCTTGCACGATGTCATCCAGAAGGCCGTCATAGCAGAGGAGGTGCTTATCAACAGGGTTCAGAGTAGGACTCGAGCGAGACCAGCATGGAAGGTGTCATCTAGTGTGTAGCAGCGTCAGACACCAACTAGACATCATCTAGACACTCACCAGGATATCGTGGCTTCCAGAGAGGATCCAATTTCACTACACCTAGGCTACCAGTGCCTCAGCAGTAGACTCCTTACCGAGGACCACAACTCCAACAAAATCGTTGACCGCAGCGACAACATTTTAGGCTTGTTCAGCAGAATAGACCAGGGTTCTAGGTCGGTGGGCCGTCAAATCCTACTTCGGGTACCAGGAGTATTGGACGAAAGAAAGGGTGTTGGACATGTGGGGAGCCACATTACCAGTGCGACTTCCTAGTGGAGAGGACTAGAGCATATGGATCATCCAGACCCACTACCGTGGGAGATCTGGGCAAGGCCCATCGGATTCATGTAAGGGTGAATAACTGCCAGGAATAGAACTATTTGATTATGATCGAGACATCATGTATCATCACTGACCAGACCCTTAGTATTTTGATAGACCTAGGTGCTACAGAGAGTTTCATTTATGGGGCAGTGCTGAAATAATTAAGGTAAAGGAAGTTGAACGAGATGAGTTTAGCTTTGTATAAATGGCTTTTGGAGCCAAACAAAAGGTTGGTGGGAAGGTTACGAGTTGCAGCCTTAACCTGGGAGAGTTTGTCACCAAGGCCAAACTGTACATCACGATCTTAGGATATTATGACATCATGATCAGTATGGACGGGTTGCAATCGCATGAGGCGATACTCAACTGTAAGATGAAATGTTTGAGCTTGGTCGATGATGAGGGACAAAGATGCGTGATTGTAGGTCAAAACCAGGGAGTTTATCTGAGGTTCATCTCTTCCTTGCAGTTATGGAAGAGCATGTGCAAGGGATGTAATATTTATGCGATCCTTGCATTAAACGAGAAGGGAATAGCGGAATGTCTAGAACACCTTCTGGTGGTGAGAGAGTTTGTGGATGTCTTCCTCGAGGAGTTACCTGGGATGCTGTCAGAGAGGGAATTGGAATTTACCATCGACATAAAACTGGGAACTGAATCGATAGCAAGAACGCCTTATCGAATGTCGACCTTGAAGTTACGGGAGTTGAGAATGCAACTGAAGGAGTTGTTGGACCTAGGACTTATACATCCAAGTGTGTCACCGTGGGGTGCACCTGTTATTTTCATACTAAAGAAGGATGGGTCATGGAGACTCTGCATTGACTACTGTCAATTGAACAAGGAAATGACCAAGAATTAGTATCTGTTGCCAAGAATTGATGATCTGTTTGATCAGATGAAAGGCACGACGGTGTTTTCAAAGATCGACTTGAGATCAGGGTATCACCAGTTTCAGATCAAATAGGATGACATCCCTAAGGCCACCTTTAAGAAGAGGTTTGGACATTACGAGTTTATCATTCTACTGTTTGGACTGATGAACACCCCAAGGGTATTTAGGAGTTTGATGAATGGGGTGCTCCGCGAATACTTGGAAAAGTTTATTCAAGTATTCATTGAAGATATTTTGATTTACTCTCGGACGTTGGAAGAACATGAAGAGCACTTGCGCTTGGTACTACAGTGTCTGCGAGAGAACAAATTGTATCAGAAATTGTCTAAATGCTTGTTTTCTCAATCGAAGATTCACTACTTAGAGCATGTCATCTCCGGCGAAGGTATCGTCATGGATCCAACAAAGGTTGAGGCTATTATGGAATGTCTTGCGTCGAAGAATTTCCCTGAAGTGTGTAGCTTCATGGGTTTAGCAAGATATCATCGACGATTCGTCGAGGTTTTTTAGAAGATAGAAAATCCGATCACAAAATTGCAGAAGAAGAACAAGAAGTTTGTTTGGACCGAGAAATGCGCAGAAGCATTTTGGGGGCTCAAGGAGTTGTTGAAAATAACACCAATACTAAAGGTCCCATACATGGATGCGGAATTCTTGGTATGCACTAATGCATCCAAGGAAGGCTTAGGCGGAGTCTTGATGCATGATCCAGATTTGGATTCAGGAGCTTGATAGGGCTCAGAAAAGCCTAAAAATCAATGTTCTTAGAATGATGTCAAAACGGACATGTGCAAGGGCCTTGTCAATATGAACCGAACACAACTTGAACAGGCTCAAACGGACATCGTATGCTCCTGATATCACAATCTGAAGTTTAGGTAAAACTAGCAAAAAGTCAAAGTCAAAGTCAACAGTCTGTACTGCTGACGTCAACAGTACATCAGTAGGACAGGTGGAAAAGGACATCAACAGGACACATGGAAGCACTGGGACGTGCCACGTGGCAATCATTTTTGGCATTTTTAGGGGCTGATTTGGACCAATAAAAATTGGACATGTGGTAGTGTACGAACATGACACATGGCAGGTATGGTGATGACATGGAAGGTACGGTGATGATGTGGCAGGCATGACTGTGTAGGTGACTGGGTTGATGACTAGACAATATGGCCCATTCACAGGGTGACACGTAGCCCAATCACTGGGTGCCACATGGCACCCCGAATTTGGCTAAAGACGACTGGGTAAAAGTTTGTTTCGCCTCCGAGGGAATTGAACCCGCGACCTCTAGGTATGGAAACGGACTAGCAACCATGCGCTAACCAACAAGACACGTGTGTTCCTTGTTCATAGAAATGGCAGAAATTGTATTTAAGCTTGGATTGGGCATGAATTTTGGGATAAGCCCCAGACCGAGGGGGCTATCCATGGGACCATAGGCGTTAGACCAGGGGGCCAGGCAGAGGATAAGGTGCCAACGCTCGAACAAATGGCATGCCATGAGACCAAGGTCCCAGAGAAATAGGGCTAGTGCACATTGTTTCCCAAATATGGGTTTTCCACCTTATTATTAGGTTTATTCATGATTTTATGTTGATTTTATGGTTATTTGGCCATATCTTGGTGGATATTGGGCCAAATTGAGTGCCACGAAAAGTGGTATGTTTGGATTTGATCCCTCTACCTCATGGATATATAAACTAAGTCATTGAGAGGTTTTACAAAAGCAAGAAGCAACAAAGATTCTTGAAGCCAAGGTCAAGTAGTCTTGAGAAGTGCAAGTAGTTGAGCTTTGGAGGCAGTTTCCGGGAGTTCTATTACTCCATTTTCAGTGTCATCTATTGCGTCAGGTTTTTTAGACAAATCAAAATACAACTAGTTAGTCAGATTCCCTATATGATGTAATTTGAATGCATATTGTAAAGAATTGAATATTTAATAGAGAAAGCCTCCCTCACTGAAGACAAAGGCCCAAAGACGTAGGCAAGATTGTCGAACTCCATTATCAACTTCTTGTGTACAATTGGTTGTTGGTTTGCATTCTTGTGTTATCTGTTATTTCTCTTAATTATAAAAGTCTTTGTTGTTGTCATATTCACATGCACTGTCAGAAAAAGGTATTGATTAAATTGAGGTTATAGTGTGTAATTGCTAAGCTTCGAAGTTTTGATCAAGTGGTATCAGAGCAGGATGACATTTGCATGAACTATGAATATGGGAAAAAGATTGAAGAGAGCTAGACTGCAGGAGATGGAGGAGATCAACCAAGCCATACAACAAGAGAATGTTGAATTGCGAAGATTGGTGCAGATTATCGAGGAAGACAGGGAAAGAATGTGAACGTTGATGTTGGCAATGGAAGCAAGGCGAGTTGGAGGGAGTCCTTCATCTAGAAGCCCAAGCCCTGTTAGGGATGATGAAGCTCATCCATTCCGAAGGCAATCAGATGAGGAGGATTCATATACTCCTGCTACTCCAGTTGAGGAGAATTCGATAGGAGAGGCCCTTGGCACATTCTCTTCGCCAGTAGAAAGCACTGATTACACTCCAGCCTCACCTATAGTTGATCAGGAAGTGGAGTCCAACCATATGGAGATAGTAACATTTGAGAAACATGCCAAAGGAGTCGATATGAGAATATCAAAATTTGGATACCGGAAGGGGCAAGGCCTTGGAAAATATGGCCAAGGAAGAGTCGAGCCGGTTGAAGTGCATAAGTGTCCACTCCGGGAAGGATTGGGATATGCAGGAGGATCTTCTGAGGATGAGAGTCTAGTGATTCACTACACACACTGTCAAAAGTTCGAACACGATGCTGACCACTGTTGGAAGCAGCATCCAAAATTGACACCAGAATGGTTTCAGACTCGGCAAGGAAAACAAGTAGCTCAAACCAACATCGATGTAAACAGTGAGTCACGAAAGAAAGGTAAACAGGTTAAAAGGTATAAATCACCTTCGCCCACCTTTACTGATGAGCATGCTAGAGTCATGAACCTTATTAGGAAAATGATTCCATGTACGTTTTGTAGTAGCAATAACCATTATGTTGCAGACTGCTGGGAACATAAAGTATATGGAAGAAAAATCATGGTGACAAGAAGTACGCCAAGATGCGATGACGCGACACTGCGGGTCAAAAAGAATCTGCTAGCAAAGTCAGTCCAGCCAGGGTAGGATTCAGAGAAATCCAAGGGGGATTCGACTCAATCAGGGCATGATTCCATCAAGTTTCTTCAAGCAAGAAACACTTTCTCACATTGTCATAAGAGAGGAAATTTTGAGGATAGGTGTTGGAGGTTGCATCCAGAGTTACAACGCTCAACAAAGCCTGAAGGGCCCGAGAAAAATACTGATGTTGCAAAGGAACAGAAGGACGTTGTCGAGGAGAAGAAGGATGTTGCAAGAGGACAACAGGCGGATGTTGCATAGAAGTAGAGGAATGACCACGACACTTCATTGGCAGGAGATGGGTCGTCCGACTGGAACTGGGAAGATTTTATGCCCTATATGTAAATTGAGTCAATGTCATTGTCATTGATGTAATAAAAGTGATTTGATTTATGGAATCACTTATTGAGTCTATTTAATGTTAAGTCTAGGTTGTTTGTCATTAGTTGATTAATGTAAAGATAGATTCAATTGATGTAATAAACCTTTTGGGGTCCAAAAGGTCCTTAGTGGGAAGGCGTGATCCAGATTTGGATCCAGGAGCTTGATAGGGCTCAGAAAAGCCTAAAAATAAATGTTCTCATAATGACATCAAAAGGGACGTGTGCAAGGAAATCGTCAATACAAACCCAACGCAACTTGAACAGGATCAAATGGACGTTGTATGCTCCTGATATCACGATCTGAAGTTCAGGTCAAACTGGCAAAAAGTCAAAGTCAAAGTCAACAGTATGTACTGCTGACGTCAGCAGTACGTCAGCAGGACAAGTGGCATAGGACATCATCATGAAATCAACAGGACATGTGGAAGCACCAGGACATGCCATCTGCCAGTCATTTTTGGCATTTTTAGGGGTTGATTTGGACCAATAAAAATTGGACACATGGCAGTGTACGAACATGACACGTGGTAGGTACGGTGATGACATGGCAGGTATGGTGATGATGTGGTAGGCATGACTGGGCAGCTGACTGTGTAGGTGACTGGGTTTATGACTAGATAGTATGGCCCATTCACGGGGTGACACGTGGTCCAATCACTGGGCACCACGTGGCACCCCGAATTTGGCCAAAGACGGCTGGGTAAAAGTTTGTTCCGCCTCTGGGGGAATTGAACCCACGACCTCTGAGTATGGAAATAGACTAGAAACCATGCACTAACCAACAAGGCACGTGTGTTCCTTGTTCATAGAAATGGAAGAAATTGTATTTAAGTTTGGATTGGACGCAAATTTTGGGATAAGCCCCGGACGGAGGGGGCTATCCACGCGACCATAGGTGTTAGACCAGGGGGCCAGGAAGAGGATAAGGTTCCATCACTTGGCCACATGGTGCACCATGTGACTAAGGTCCCGGAGAAAGAGGGCTAACACACAGTTTTTCCCAAATATGCATTTTCCACCTTATTATTAGGCTTATTCATGATTTTATGCTGATTTTATGGTTATTTTGCCATATCATGGTGGATATTGGGCCAAATTGAGTGCCATGAAAAGTGGGATGTTTGGATTTGATCCCTCTACCTCATGGATATATAAAATAAGTCATTGAGAGGTTTTACACAAGAAAGAAGCAGCAAAGAAGATTGAATCCAAGGTCAAGTAGTCTTGAGCAGTGCAAGTAGCTGAGCTTTGGAGGTAGTTTCTGGGAGTTCTATTACTCCGTTTTCAGTGTCATCTATTGCGTCAGGTTTTTGAGACAAAGAAGAATACAACTATTCATTCAGATTCCCTATATGATGTAATTTGAATGCAGATTGTAAATCATTGAATATTTAATAGAGAAAGCCTCCCTCACTGAAGACAAAGGCCAGAAGACGTAGGCGAGATTGCCAAACTTCGTTATCAACTTCTTGTGTACAATTGGTTGATGGTTTTCATTCTTGTGTTATCTGTTATTGCTCTTAATTATACAAGTCTTTTTTGTTTTCATATTCACATGGACCATCAGAAAAAGGTCTTGATTAAATTGAGGTTATAGTGTGTAATTGCTAAGCTTCGAAGTTTTGATCAATGCAAGATGGTCGAGTGATCGCTTGCATCTTGAGAAAGTTGAGAAGGCATAAGGAGAACTATTCAATGCATGATTTGGAGTTGTTATCCATTGTATATGCCTTGAGAGTTTGGAGACACTACCTTATTGGATGGAAATTCGAACTAAAAACAAACCATTGTGGACTACAACACATATTTACACAAAGCGACTTGAACATGTGACAACGACGTTGGTCGGAATTTCTTAGCGAGTACGATTTCCAGATTACTTACATAAAAGGTACAGTGAACAGAGTGGTGGATGCGTTGATTCGAAGACCACGCATCTTTTCAGTGATGCCTCTTTGGACGAATCTACATGAAAAGATTCTAACTTTACAGTGCGACGATGACTAGTACAAGGAGGCCAAGGATTTTATCGGACATAACACAATGATGGTACCAAGATTTGAAGGATTTACGTTTGAGGACGACAGATTATTGAGATTTAAAAATAGAATTATGTACTTCCCAACGACGAGTTGAGGAGTTTGATCCTAAATGAGGCTCACAAAGCCATGTACATGGATCACCCAGGAGTCACGAAGATGAGGGCAGACCTTAAACCCTTATTCTTCTGGAAAGGAATGAAGGCAAACATAGTCAACTACGTGGAAAGTTGTCTAGAATGTCAGCAGGTGAAGGCTGAACATAGACATCTGGAAGGATTACTACAGCCACACGCTATTCCAGAATCAAAATGGGAGGTCATTTCGATGGATTTCATTGTCAGGTTGCCACTGATGACAATGAGACACGAATTGATTTTTTTGGTAGTTGACACTCTGATGAAGAGTGCTCATTTTTATTCCTTTGCATACGACATATCAGGCACCTAACATAGCTAGAGTTTTCATCAGTGATATTGTGAGGCTTCATGGCATGCCTAAGAGAGTTATATCTGATAGAGGGTCAGTTTTTACTAGACGATTTGGACTAGTTTCCAAGAGGCCTTGGGAACCAAACTTAACTTTAGTACAACATATCACTCGGAGACAGATGGGTAGACCGATCAAGTAAACAAAATATTGGAGGACATGTTGCGTATGTACATTATGGACCAACAGGAGCATTGGGAAGAATTCTTTCCACTGCTAGAATTTGCATATAACAACAATTATCAAAGCATCATTAAGATGGCACCTTTCGAGTTTCTTTATGGGTACCCGTGTCGGATGCCTTTGGATTTGGATCGAATTGAGGATAGGGTCCTAGTGGGACCAGAAGCAATTCACGAAATGGAAGATCAAATGAAAACAATAAGACAATGGATCAAAGAAGTGCAGGATCGACAGAAGAGTTAAGTCGATGCACACCGCGTCGACCGTAGTTATGAAGTTGGTGATCGAGTCTTCTTATGGGTGAAACCACATAAGAATTTGATCAAGTTTGGAAAGGGTGATAAATTATCTCCTAGGTTCATGGGACCTTTCAAGATTGTGAAAAAGAAGGGGCCTGTGGCCTATCGACTAGCCTTGCTTGATTCTTTGAGGCGTATGCATGATGTTTTTCACGTAACTGTTTTGAGACATTATATTAGTGATCCTACACATGTTATTGACATGAGTTCCTTGCAGTTTTCTGATGAGGGTGCGCTCACGGCTGAGCCAATCCGCATCCTGGACCATCATATTCGACAGATACAATATCGAATAGTAGATTAGGTCAGGGTCCAATGGGACAACAATAGTCCGCACTCAGTGACCTAGGAGGATGCATATCATATGCGCCAACTGTTTCCATTTTTGTTTGATAGATAGACTTATGATACTGTGATACACTTTATTTCGACACTTATATACTATGAAACTTCGGGACGAAGTTTAAATCAAGAGGGGGTGTATGTAACATCCTGCTCTTGTGTGCACTAAGCGAACTTATTCTTTGAGGACACTTGCATGCAAGTGATCTAGATTATTATACTATTGGTCATTTTGATTATGACTATGGGATATTATGGATTTGATGATATGTTATTTCGTTCTATTTACATAGACAGGTGCTATTGACTGGGTTTTCCTGAGTGTGCAAGACTTTGGACATTGAGGATGCAGAGGCATCGATGGAACCCCTTGGACTCCAGATCAAGTCAGGGAGTAGACTATTGAGTTTGAATGTTGTTGATGTGACATATGTACATATGATTAGATGTTATGATGATTTATTATTATTTCTGAAATGATTCGTTGATGGATGCAGGCTGATGATAACTTGTCGACCAGACTCATATGTGGAGTAGAGGGGTCACGTAGGACAACCAGAGACTTTGAGGGAGAGGTGTGGCAGCAGCCCTGCCACAACCTACTAGCACTCCCGCCATGGCTCAAACTGTAGGTTAATGATTACCTAGTTCGAGAAGACCCATGATGTCATGAGGGCAGACTGTGACAGTCACTCACAATGATTCTTAGGGGCACGCAATAAGGCAGGGGTCTTATTCCTTAGAGGCCCTTAGTCTCCCACAAGATCACCTGGCGAAGTATTGACTCTAGGGGTTTGATGTCTACCAAAGTCAATAAAGAGGCGAGTGGCACCCTTGGAGAACGTAGTGTGTCCTGAAGGGAACATCACACAAGGAAAACAGAAAGAGGTGAGTGGCACCCTTGGAGCATGTAGTGCGTCTTGAAGGGCACATCGTGCAAGGAAAACAGAAAGAGGCGAGTGACACCCTTGGAGAACCTAGTGTATCCTGAAGGGCATGTCGTGATTTTAACTAGTAAGTGAATAAACCTAGTCAGCCTTAAAATGAATGATGTGATAAGTAATATTTAAAAACAATTTTCACTAACAAAAATGTCGCCCAACCTAGTGAAATTAAAACCTAGGTCTAAGTAGAACATGTGGTCAAAAAAAAAATTAATAAATAAACATGTAACAAGAAGGGGGGTAAGAAATTCAAATTTATTTATTAAAGTCAAAATTATAATGGAGGACTAAAATTTTAAAAAGGGAAATGGGTGTTTTTATCTACATTTGCTAATTTAATTTTTAGTTAAAAAGAAAAGATGGTAAATGGTTGTTTTATCTACACTTGCTAAATTAATTTTTAATTAAAAAGGAAAAAAGGGTAAATGGTTGTTTTATCTACACTTGCTAAATTGATTTTTAGTTAAAAAGGAAAAAGAGGGAAACTTAAAAGAAATAAGAAAATTAAAGAAAAAGGGGAAACTTAAAGAAAAGGAGAAACATAAAGAAAAAGCTGAACGTCTAACTTAGTAAGGAATCTTGCCTTGGAAACTTTCTATTTATGAACTCAACTAGGAATTAAGTAAGGCGTGAGTCATTTAAGAAGTGTAAGGGAATTTGGGGAAACTGAGGAGCGTTTTTAGGAATGCTCTTATGTGGATGAGGGAAATAGGAACATTTAATTAATTAATAAAATTCATTTTTTGGTGCAACTAGGGGATCAGGAGAAACATGTGTATAGTGGAGGTTTTTCGAAATTAATTAACTGAAAAAGGAATTTAATGAGAATTTGGGAAACTAATTACTTAAAAACTCTATAAAAATGATGGAGGAGGAGGAGTATGGATCTCATATTTTTACATAAAGTTACGTTGCTGAAATTTTACCTTGACTGGACTTTCTCTTGTGGGAGTTGGGATACCCAACTCGAGTAATGAGTGGTAGCTTGACCTTGCGAGGCGAGCTGGGTGCTAGAATTCTCTGGTATTGTGTGTGTGGCCCCTTTGCGGCTCGGGGGGCTTAGGGGGAAGAAGATTACCCCTAGAATTGGCTGGGAGGTACCGGTGAGGTCACATTGTTCAACAAGCAAGAGCTTAGTGGAGCACACACAAGACAACGACTCAGAGCTTTGACATTTTGCTACGGTATGCATATGTATATTTTTGAATGGTAGTTTAATATTGTTCCTGTGCCTTCAGTACTGTACTTCTATGGTGTTAAATATTATGTTTTATTTAGCGTTCTATGATCAAGAACTTAAATTCATCCCAGCCTTATGCTCGCTGTATTTTGAATTGATTTCCCTTGCTGAACCCAAACTCTGATTGCAATGACTTATTTGCGTTTGTTTTTATTGATTATTACGAATAAATATTGTGTTTTTATCTTTATTCCCTTATCTCTTTAGTTATTAGTCCATTCCTGAGCAGTCAGCCAGGGGATGAATCGACAGTCGTCACTCTAGTGTTTAAATACCTGTAGATTAAAATTCCCTACTTTTTTGTGCATGGATAAATTTTTCCCAACTATCTATCCCTTACTTATCTCTGTGTTTTCCTCTTATCATAAATCTCTGCGCTTGAATGATAAATATTTTTGTTTTCTGGATGAGTAGTCTTTGCATTTCTATGAATGAGTATATTTGCATCTTTGATTGATTCATTGTTGAATGATTAATCTTTGTGCCTTCTTATGAATGAATTTTCTCTTAATTAAAACATTTTCAGAAATGCAAAAACATGGCTCTTACATCCATAGATCATGAATGAATTCTCTTAACTAAAATGTTTTCAGGAATGAAAAAACGTGTCTCTTACATCCACAGATCATGAATGAATTTTATCTCAATTAAAACATTTTCAAGAATGCAAGAACGTGGATCTTACATCCACAGATCATGAATGAATTTTCTCTTAATTAAAACATTTTCAGGAATGCAAAAACGTGGCTCTTACATCCACAGATCATGAATGAATTTTCTCTTTATTGAAACATTTTTAGGAATGCAAAAGCGTGGCTCTTACCTCCACAGATCATGAATGAATTTTCTCTTAATTAAAACGTTTTCAGGAATGCAAAAATGTGGCTCTTACATCCACAGATCATGAATGAATTTTCCCTTAATTAAAACGTTTTCAGGAATGCAAAAATGTGGCTCTTACATCCAAAAATCATGAATGAATTTTCTCTTAATTCAAACATTTTTAGGAATGCAAAAACGTGGCTCTTACATCCATAGATTATGAATAAATTTTCTCTTAAATAAAATGTTTTTGGAATGTCGAATCGCGTATATTGCAAGCATAGATCAAACTGGAATCTTCTCTAAAATAAAAATAGATTAATTGATTTTATATATTCGATTTTATGGACATCGATTTTATATCTTTTATGGACAACAATTTTATATATTTGATTTTATGGACAACTATTTTATATCTTTATGGACAACGATTTATATATTGTATGGACAACATATATACCAACGATATCATATTTAATAGATGGAAATATAATATATAATAACAATATAATATTTAATAGACAACAATGATTAATAGACAGGAATGTCAAATATGTACCAACGATATCATATCTAATAGATGGAAATATCATATATACCAACAATAATATTTAATAGACATCAATGATCAATAGACATAGTAATAGTTATTAATAAACAGCTAGATTGTTGTTGACAACATTACACATAAGTTATTTTTGTTAGTCAGCGATATATATTTTTAAGATAGGTTATCCCAATGCTTGAGTTTTGGATATTCTTCATTTTATTCTTGTTTATAGCATTAGAGAGTGGATCATGGGGTAGCTAATTGCATACATTGATGCCTTGACTTAACGAATTTTCTGGTCCAGAAATTGCACCTATATTCCTTAATCTCTTATGTCAATTATGGTTAAGCAAGCACTTGAATACTACTTTCATAATATAGAGAGTCAAACAAAATATCCATGCACCTGAATTCTTAGATTTTATTCGAGTTATTTATGTTTTGCAGTATGGGAGACCTCGTTGAAAAAGTGCCTCATAAGAAAACAAGAACTCCTTTGGTTAGTTGCGCAATTTAAATTGAATGATGTCACCTTGTGTCTTGTCAACTTGTTGATTGGGTGCTTGGGTATAGTCTTCATGTTTTTATTGAAAGATACTTCGGTCTCCTAGCGCGAGGGATTTTTCTTCAGTTAAAGGTCTAGATATGTTATGTTGCGCCACAGTTACTGTCATGCCTATCACTTTGTGACAGCATGATTCCTAATGAGGGGATCATTGCACGCCCTAATTGATAGATGTGAATGATAACCTGGCCAGAGTCTTGTGCTTCCCAATGTTGGCATATTGTTCGTTGTAATTGATGTTGGTACTTGGTTCTATAATGCCTTAATGTGATTGGATTTTATCGCAGTAGAGGGTTCTAGTTATTGGTCGTCGAATTCGTTGTGTCGGGATTGTTGATATTGTCCTTTAGCTTGTAGGCATTGTCTTTCTTGTGTCAGGCGGGTAGTCGTTTTTGTCTGTCTGTTGATTATCGCATGTTTCACCCAGTTGCATGATGAGCTAGTGTGTTGATTCATTGTTGTTCGATGTCTGATCTACATGCATTGTGTTCATTGTCAAGTTGTGTGGTTTAACATTTGTTGTTGTTTCCTTCCTGCTAAAAAAATGAAAATTGCACTTGCTTGTGTCACTTGTAGTCGTAACGACGGGGTCATTACACTGGTCCACTAGTCGGCACCATTGGAATGGATGTGTTGTTCTCCTGATCAGCTTCTGATCGAGGAGGCTGCTATGAGGGGCCATCACCTATAAAAACAAAAAATATTAAATTTTTATGGCCAGTTTTTAAATATCATTGAAATAGCTCATTAATATTAAAAAAAACATTTGCAATGTAATTATTTACCTGCTGGTCCACTAGTCAGCACCGTTGGAATGGATGCCATGTTCTCCTGATCATATTTAGGTCGAGGAGGCTACTATGAGGGGCCATCTCCTACAAAAACAAAAAATATTAAATTTATATGGCCAATTTTTAAATATCATTGAAGTAGTTCGTTAATATAAAAAAAAACCTCTACAATGTAATTATTTACCTGTTGGTCCACTAGTCAACACCATTGTAATGGATACCCTATTCTCCTGATCATCTTCTGGTCGAGGAGGCTCAACTACATTATTTCCCTCCATTGAAATGAAAAAATTTATAAGGACAAAACTGTAAATGTATTAGTAATAAAAATTAGAAGTACAAAATTTATAAGTACGGAATTATTAAGTATATGATTAATATACAACCATTTTACCATCGTGGGCATCAATCACAGGAACATATTGGGGTTGCACCCCACTGGGATGGGGATTTTGGGGAGCCTCATGATCTTCTAGTTGCGATTCACTATCACCGCTTTGTTTTGCAGTGCTAATGGTTTCACTGATAATGTTTCTCCCTTGATTAAAATAAATAAAGACATTAAAGTTATGGACGATATCAAACATTTACGTATTTTATAAGTAATTAAAGGTTAATGTAGACTTGTTTTTATTTTCCTTATCCCGCAAACTTGTTCTTGAGGTCTGCCCCTTGCTTTTCCTATGATCAGCCACAAATTTATAGTCGTACTTGTAGCCAAGTTGGAGGTCTTCCTTTGTGGTTTCAGTTCCAAAGTCATCGCCTGCATTCCATAAGAGCATGTTGTTTTAATGTTTTTGGTTGCAATAAAATGAAAGTTGGAAGGTGATACAAACAATATTCTTAAGATGTTTGGGTACTTATGATTCATGACTGTAACCTCGAGTAGCCTCCCTGGCCTAGCTTGTGTTTTCCATGTTTGGAAATCCTTCCTTTGGTTTCCTTCAAAGTGTTAGGCAACCTATCATTAAAATTTTCAAGTATGTTATATACCACACTATTATTTATATATAAATAAAATTAAAGGTATTGAAATCAAAATATTCTAATTTACTTTGGGGTACCCGATATTGTTTCTCCTGATTTTTCCAATATCTTTTCTCTTGCATCATCAATGATCGCCTTCCACTTCCTCTCTGGAATTGAGGGAGGATTCTCATACCTAGGGTTCCCTTCCAATCTTCATCTATAAACATCCCACGTATATTTTAAATATCCGCCTGCTGCAGAGGTGACCGATTTTTTATTGAACATGTCTACTACAAAGAGGCCTTCGAGATAATCCATAAGTTCTTTTTTGAGGTTGGAATTCTGGAAACTCCACCTCATGTGTAAGGTTGCCCCAAAAATCAACAAGGCCTTGCTCTCCCGATGCCTATAAAAATGGTCGTTTCCTACACACAAAAATATATGATCATTAATTTAAAAATAATAATCTAGATGATTTGTGTATGAGATGGACAACATGAAACAATTAAAACATGAAAAAATACCTAGGAGTCTTATTTGTTTTAATGGAATTCCGTTATCGTTGACAAAAAATGTGCACGAAAGGGTCCCTATGCTGGTCACATGTCTAGCTCCACAAAATGAAACCATGCCAACCACATCATCAACCTCATCTTTGTCACCACCTCTAGAGCTTGACCATTGTGGGGATGCCTAGCGGTGTGTGTCATGGCTCCTATCTAAATTAGGTGTGGAAGATGGAGAAGTAAACAATACTCTAGAATTTGTATGACAACCTACGTTAGGACTCTATGGCATCTCTGCAGTTCCACTACTACCAACATCGGGCTGAACAAGATCCAAAAATCTCTTTATAAAAAAGAAAATGTTTTTTTTTGTGAGATAATATAAAAGTTAAAAAACAGAGTTTCATAATTGAACATATGAGTACATTAAAAAAACACTTTAAATTATGGTTATTACCTTATATGTGTTAATCTATTAAAAAAGGAGATTGATCCTTTGTAGGACGTCAGGAGTTTGATATGGATGGTCTAACAAGCTATCAAGTTCCTTGTTCTCTTTAATGATCTTTGTTTTTATTAATACCGCCGGATCAGGGGATGAATACAACCCCTCCTCATCGGCGAAATCATGATCAACATGGACTGCAGACTACATATAATTTCAAGATGAAAATCAATGTTATTTAAGTTATATAAACAAATGAAATAACCGATCTCCACACAAATAAAATTATATAAATAAATAATAAAATTCACGTATTATTAATAATGAAAGTCGAATTTGATAATCAATTACATGTTCTATGGATGGCCCTTTTCCATGATCATCCTGCCACATTATAATATAATATAATTATAACCCCCAAATAGTGAGTAGTCCATCCTCAACCTAGTTCCAATTTTTGAACTTTTTTTTCTATATTCAAAGTTCTAAACCCTTTCACACACCCCAAAAAAGGTAATTAATCAATGTCTAGAGGGAGTGCCCAGCTTGATGAAGTCAAAAGGGCTACCAATTAGTGGCAGAATTGACTCTTTTCGACCATGAAATAAGGATAAAGTAAAAATTAGATGAGGATCACCCCATGTAAAAGGGGTTATAATAATTTCTTAGCACACATGCTTGAGGAATTCCCTAGCTAAGGCAAGGACACATGACAACTAAACCATAAGAACATGGTTTAAAGTTCTTCTTGGAAGGAACACTCCACCTTATAAGGGAATATAAGGTGATTGTATGGCATGATCAAGGATTATGTATGAAAACAAGGAGGATTTCTCCACTATCTCAAGGTTTGAATTCTTATTTTAAGGAAGGAAGATGTTAGAAGAACATGGTTTGAGGAAGCACTTCAATGGAGAGCGACGTGTGGCAGCAAAGACTTTGCCAAACCCTACTTTGAGCATATTTCCACCTTTATTGAGGAGTGTCAAACTTTGAGGGGGTTTTCTTGGAGTTAATTGTGGATCTTGAAGAAGTTTAATACTATTTTATTTTATTCTAATACATTGCACATATACTTCTCTTTATTTCTATTTTACATATAATTTTTTATGTCTATGATTTTTTTCCTTAACCATTCCAATGACTAGGCAAGTTCCCTTGGTATTTTTCTTAAACCATAGTTAAGGGACATCCTTGATGAGGTTATTCCTTCTTAGTGATCACGATCCCAAAAGGGGGAAATAGGAATGTTCCTCTTCATTTGATCCAACCCCTCTCCTCTTGAATCGTTCGACTCCCTTGTAGGATTAAATAGCCTCATAATTGTGAAATTAAGAAAGGTGCAAGTCTATGTTTATCTAAATAAACATCGAGGGAACGATTGTGTTAAATATCTAAGAGTAATCCCATCAACAAACATTCTATGCACCAAGGATCTCGAATCCAAAGACACTGTTATGACCTCCTCATCCCTACATTTCCTTGGCCTGCCCACTGATATGATTTCTCTCTACCATTGTTGTCTTCCTTCTCCCATAATAAAATTAGGTTGGTGTGATCCATATTTATAAAAGTTGGAACTCAATGCAAAAAAATCATGTTGGGAAGTGTTAGAACAACTTTAGAATGTTAAACTTTTTAATTTTGAAACCTTTGTTTTTACCTTTTAAAATAAAATGAAAATCAACCAAAAACTTAGGAGAATTGATTTTTTTTAATTAAATAAATCCATTTTCAGTATACATCGATAAGGCGCTTTAAATATCATCTGTTGAGGATTGTTTAGCTAAACGCATCAAACGACTCTCATTTTTTCAGGATTATAAAGTTGCACGAATTTTAAAAGAAAGCTTCCAACAGTTACTTAGAGACTTCGCACTTTGGGAGTTTCAAACCATCTAAAGAACAAAAATCCCGAAGTTACAAAGCTCTGAAGTACCAAAGATAGTTTTCCCATGAAAATATTCTAAGCAGATCCATGGATTATTCACAAGACACATGTCATAACACCTTATCCTGCGATGACACGTGGCATTCATTTTTAGCATTTGTGACAGATCATTCACGTGATTTTAGGTGACATGTGTCACTCATATTTTCTTGACACGTCATTAAATATATGTCATCACTGCCATGTCACTCCCATAAATTTTCCTTTGGGAGGTAAATCAAAGGATAGGTTCAGGACCGCCGAAGTACCAAAGTACTGAAGCATTTGATATAATAATGAATAAAAAACACTTAAAAAACTAAAAAAACATTAAACAAGTTTAATTAATCATAATTAACTATCAATTAATCACTCCGCAAATTTTCACTTCGAGAGATTTCCGTTGTTCTTCAGTCATAACCCCCAAATGTTGAATCTCCAAAGTTTAATTGCATTTACAGCTGGCTGAAGTTAAAGGTTTGGATAAATATTGTGATTTCCATGTAATAAATTCCATAGATTTTTGTTAATAATTACTTTGTCAGTAGATTAATGTGAAAATTAATAGACTTTAATAGTTTTATGAATAAAGGTAATTTCAAACTTCAAACCATTCTGCCATTTTCATTCGGATTTTTCACATCTAATGTTGAGAGCTTACAGGTTTTTTCTTCTCACGAGAGGGTTAAATTCATGGCGCTGTGCAAAGAAGGAAAGTGTACTGAGGATTCTAACCCAAATATTGATAGTCTCTTAGACAATACTGCTCGAATCACGGACGCTATAAAAACTTGGAAACATTTGTACGACATCTTGGAGCACAAAATTCTTCTTTGTCTTGATGATTCAGCCGAAGAAGAGGATGAATCATTCTCAACTAAGCTTAGGCTGGTGGCTCAGTCCGAATTACACAAGGTTGTTTCTCGGCCAAGGATAATTCCTTATAATGACATGATAAGTTGGGCCCTAGACCATATAGACATCCCAACCAGAAGCATCTTCAGTCACCGAAAGACCTCTAGTGGCTCCTTTCGACCAGAAGATATAAAAGTAATGTATAAATTATCCTATGAACCTAAATATACTTATAATTCAACATTTCTATTGGATTTCAAAAGGAGGGAATGGACTTAGCATGGTAGAACCATCCATGATATAATCAAATCCTGGTGGCGTAATACAACCAAATTCAAAATTGATTCTCATGGTATATATTCCAAAACATCTTTGGATGCTCACATTTTGTACATCGCCATGATGCTCTGCTGATTATTCGGTAGGAAAAATATTGCACATAGTGGAATGGGTTTCCATAATCAATAAATTTGTTGAGGGTTATACTTTTAACTGGGCGAAAATGTTATCAGATAACCTATCCAAGGAGGTTGTCAAGTATAAAACGTTGAAATATAGAGGACAACATGATCCCTTTTATATGTCTACATACATCATGGACGCAATTTGTTTTATGACTCCTTTTCTTCTCATGAATTGGAGTTGGACCCCGGCTAGTTCTGAGCCCATACATTTTTACCACTCAAAGCTATGGGAGGAAAATTCTAAAGATTTTTTTTATGAAATTTGTCACAATGTAGTGATACCCATTCATGTGGATATCTACGGACACCCTCCTCCAAGAGTCTCAAAACAGATTATGGGAAATTTGGGCGCAATTGCAAATTGGTATATTGAAGAAAATTTCTCCTACATCAGAGTATTTGTTTGCCTTGTCTCACCCCATGCCATTCCCAAATTATTACCTAATAGACTGGTGTGTAGAGAAGTGGATTATGAAACAATGGCAGGAGGAATTACCGAAGATTTGAAAGAAGTACAGAAAAAGGTGTGGCCAACGTTTCCCATACAGGTTGGCATGTTCACATTATATGATTTTGGTCATACAAAAGTTGAGGCTTCAACTTTGGAAGATGTCAAATTGGTTGATATTGAATACATAAGGCATGATCGTCATAGGTTATTTGAGAATCATTTAGCCCAGTTCAATATGAAAATACACATACATGAAGATTCCTCCTATGACGATGTTTTCAAGGGATTTATATATTATTATGAAGTGGAAAACATATTACAAAATCTACCTCCAGATCAACAGGCTAGCTTCCTCAACTTTCAGAAGCAAAAAAGCAACAACCTGCCAAATATTTTGCAGGGAGAAGCAAAGCCTATTTGATCCTCATAGGAAACAAGAACTATTGAGCCCCAACAAAGCTTGACTAAGGACAAAGTTATAGAAGTAGTGAAGAATACAGATGTATTATCTAAAGAGGTGAAGACGTCAATACTAGGTAAACATGATTAGAATTTATTAGCAGCCTTTGAAGCTTTCATGAATCATGGACATGCTTTTCCCCTTTCATCACCAACTACTACTACTGTTATCCAAAGTTTCACGAGTCCATAAAAATCAACTACACTCACTTCCCCCATTCCATCATTAACTCCTATAGAAACAAGTTTTGAAGTTCCTAGTTTAGAGGTTATTCATATCGATGAAATCACGCCTATTCTTCATGAAGAGATGCCTCCATCAAGTTTCTTTTTCAATAAGAAAATAAAATCCATCATTGGAACAAAATCTCAGCAGAAGGGGGGAGTGATTGTTAAGAGACACAAAATGATATATGATGGACATGGACAAAATGACCCTGACTTTTCCAAAGGGGTTGCAGATTCATTACGATCCTTTGCCACGACAAACCAATGGTCAGTGGATATTCTTACAAAACAACTGCAACAAAAGTGTCTCCTAGTTGAACATTTTCAAAATAAGATGCAACACATAAAATAGACTAGCAGAAGTAAAATGAATTTCGACATGGAGCAAATCAGACTGGGTTATCAACAACAGATGAAGCAGTTGCAGGAGGAACTAGAAGTGAGTGCCTAGTATTTACAACAACTCTATGATTTCTCAGTGAGACAATGCAATAGGAAAATTGCAGACCCGAATAGCTTTACTGGAGAATACAAGAATAGATAATGTTGCATTTAAAAGGAAAGCATCCGAGATTAATGAAAATCTAGAAATAGTCTAGCAGGATTTATATCAAAGTATGGATATCATTCATAAATATTATCAAATGATGAATAATTCCTTGAATAACATTCATGAGAAAGAAAATGAAGCCTCTGTATCCAGATCAAAGTTCCAATAATTTATGGTATGGAGACAAAAAAACAATATTCTTGGGCTTGCCCCTTTTTCACAGTATGAGGAGGTAAGAGGGGAAATGGATTTAAAAGCTTGAGAGACAAACCTTGAAGAAAGTAAGAAGTTGGATAGAAAAGAAAAAGAAGCTTGTCTCAACACCCTTACTGCTATAGAGTTGGAATTGGTTGATTTCAATAGTAGTGTTATCCCTGATACACTAGGTCATATTGATATTGAAAAGAATAAAGAAAATTCAAAGAAAAATGAGGAAAGTTAACAAAATACCATCCAACAGATCAATCGGGTTGATTTGCAAAATATAAATGATCTATTGGTAAAACCAAATTTGCAACACTAAGCTACAACTCAACCAGTCATCAAGATTCAGGAAAAGTTACCATTAGTGCATAAAAATGTATTTGCATTCGAATTGGATAAGAATGTTGAACCGTCCAGATTTGTTGTAGCATTAATCGAAATGTGTGCTCAGTTCAATGAACAAAGAAAATCAAACACATCCATGAGAAAATAAAGGAGCTAATTAAGTGACACAAGATCAAGCATATCTCAACAAAATATTCATTTTGTTGTTCAATTTTGATTGTATTCTATATTTAGAGAGGAAAATGTGGAATGTCTAACTACTTTTAGTTAAGACATTTTTGTATAAATAAACATATCATATAACTATTCTAGGCTTCTTATTGCCAAATGTAAAAAAGAGAACTTATTGAATATCAATACAAAGAGAAGACAAAGATTCTAAGTCGCATTTTTTTTTACTTATGTGCTTTCCTTGTATTTCCATTTCCTTCTCATGATAGCTTCTTTCTATGGATCTTGAAGATTAAAAGATTACAATTCAGTAATACATCTACTATGATCTCAATACATCGGAAGTCCGTTCAGTTATAGTTTTTCCTCTGTTATTTCTGTGAGTAAAACAAGACCTGTAATATGTGTGAGTTTCTACATTTTTAATAATCTGTCAAGGACATATCTTCTACTTTTTTTCTATTGCGAATGAGGTAAGATTTATCTGTAATTAATAGCTCACTTTATTTTAACAATTTTATGAATTATTTCAACCCCACATCAAAATTAAAATTATGACTCAGAGAAAGAGATACTGCCTCTGCATTTTATTATCATAAATTTCATTTGAAGTTGCATCTTATAAAATTGAAGGTAGAAGAAAGAATTACAAAAAACATTTCATTTAATCTTTGATGCCTGACATTATTCTTCGAGCCTAGAATGAATCTCAGGAATAACAGGAAGGAAGGCATGATGACCTTCTTCATATTGATCAAAATGGAATGCTTAAGGGGGTTGAGATTCTTGGTGAAGTAGATCCTTCCTAAATGAATTAACATGATGAAATAATTCTCACTGTGCCTGGCCATTATGCATGCTAACAACCACCCTCCCAAAAAAAGGTGAGAAAACATCATCAACTCGATTCATTGGATTTATTTACAATGTGAAGGTTTTCCAAATCAATTTGGACAATAATGAAAAGTGAATGATGGTAACATCCAATCACCATTCTCAAGTGTGCGCACAATGTTCCCTCTAGCTCGGTCTCCTCCACCCTCTGTGACTTCTGTCTCCTCCAGTGTCCTACCCTAGTTATCCTTCTACGACGTTCCCTCATGCAGATCTCGGGGTTTGGGAAGCTACTCGCGATGTTCTCTCCTCGGCTCTCCTCGTAGTGTGATCTCCTCGACTCTCCTCTTTTTCTCTCCTCGGATCTCTTTGTTTGATCTCCTTGTGTGGTCTCCTCGTGGTTTTCTCTCCTCACGTGCGCAATTTTGAAATGCAATAGGTTTGAAATGTAATGTTTTTGGTTTTGGTTTGGATTATTTTATATAATTAATATATATTATAATTATATATATTTAATAATTATCATATTATATATTATATGATAGGGGTTAATGTGTTAATAATCACCTAACCTAGACCTTGAATCTACACCCCCTAACCTGCTAAATCATCGACCCATAACCCATAACCCTTCTAAAGACGCAGTGTGATTTATTCCCATTTCTCTTCATGTCGAAGTGAAGGCATTCAACCAAGCGTAGGTAAATAGCGAGAGTAAATATGACTATCTTAAGGTAGCCAGATTCCTCGTCATCTAATTAGTGGCGTGCATGAATGGATCATTAACAAGATTCCCCACTCTCACTAGATACTATATTCTAGAGAAACACCATCCAAGGGAATGGGCTTGGCAGAATTAGTAGGGAAAGAAAAAACTCATGTTGAATTTGACTCTAGTCCTAACCCATTCATAATTTGGGAAAATTAGGGCATAGTTTGGGAAAATTAGACCATAACATTTGTCTTTGGGAGTCAAATTGATGATGGAAACAAGTGGGTGTGTGAGTCAAATTTGAGTTGAGAAACCCTCCCATATCATTAAGGCATGTGAATAGTTTATCTACGATCATGATGGTATAAAAATGAATGAGGTTCGCTTGTGTCAACCAATTTGTGTACTTTGAAATAAAAATAGGGTTTATGGTTTACATGATGAATTGATAATGGAAACAAGTGGGTGTGTGAGTCAAATTTGAGTCCAGAAACCCTCCCATATCATTAAGGCATGCAAATAGTCTATCCATGTTAAATTTTAGTGCATACATAAATAATTTGAAAAAATTTCAACGTTGGCCCCATTCACAGGTCATTGTTGCCCATGTCTAGTCCTAATACAATGTCTTTCTGTTGTTCCTTTAAAATTTCATTCGACAGTAAATACAGTGATCCAGGTGGATATTGGTGGCCACCTACCTATTCCAATGGGTTCCTTGTGTCTATTTTTGTTCAGCACGTTCGTCTGTACTGCTTTGTAATTGTGGGTTCTACACTTCTGGGTTGTCTAAAGCCCCACAGATCCTCTAGGTGGATACGGGTGGACTCTCTCCTAATCCAACTGGCTTATTTTGTATGTTTTCATGCCATCACATCTTTTTGTACTTACGGGGCTGTTTTCGGGCCCTAAACGTTGGTTTTTTGGCTCGCCACAGTCAAACTGTAGATGGTGTTAAATTTTGATGGAGGAATGTGTAGTTCTCTTAAAGACTTTTCTACCAAGCTATCACGCACCTAAAATAGAGGTTGTATGCAACAGTTACGACCCTAGGAAGTTGAGGTACCAAATTGTACCAACTTACCTGTAGGGCCCACATGACTTTTGGCGTTTCACCTTCTAGGGTTAGGTTTTTTTATGTCGAGGGTTTTGGAATTCATGAGTAATATCAAAAATTCCTATGGAGCCTCATTGTAATCCATTTTTTCTCAGACGGATGTGTGTAGCAGCCACATCTCTTCTCAGAGATAGCTACCACCATTCGAGCAAGTTTTCAGTTCTACAGTTTTACAATTTCAACCGATTTCATTATTTAACAGAAGATATTGTTCACTGGATATTTGTGTTATTCTCCATATCTCTGTGTTTCTTGTATTCAGTCTATTAATCAGTTCGTTCCGCTCCTAAATCCATATCAGTGGTATCAGAGCGGTCTGCTTATTTTTCTTCGTGCATGTCCTCGACAAGATCTAGGTACAAGAAGTTGGGACTCGCACCAATCGAGCCATTACCAGATCAATCGCGTTGAGCCCAAGAACAACCCATGGGGGACTAAAAGAAAGATGATGGAGTAGGATATCCTATTAAAACATTACTCGAGGAATCCCTCATGTGACAAAGGAAAGAAATCATGGACAACCTCGTGCAGATCCTTCGACGATTGCCCACGGGAGAAGCATATTCATCAAGAGGCCATGAAACCCCCTTCAAGGTATAGGAACATTTTGATATTTGATGCAGGAGCATCACCTTCAAAGTCAACAACGCACACGTGGAGGAAAACGGATGACATCTCAGCAATGAAAGAATTTCAAATCAAGCATTTAACTCAGAATTTAATTGATTGTTGAGATATTTTGTAAACAACAATTTAAAATTGTAACTTGTTTGTAAAGTCTGGAAGGACTGTAAGGGATTGCAGATATGGAGTGTCGACTCTATCTAGAAATAACTAGTAGTTATTGTAATAGGACAGAGTAGGTAATAGCTTTGAATTTGAAATGATAGACTTCATAACAGGATGAGAGAGCTCGTGGAGCGATCCTTAGATAGTTTTTCAGTATTGCATTATAATAGATTAGAACAGATAGACAAAATAGATAAATCAATAGAGCAGAGTAGATGAGCAAAAACACTATGTATTCTTTTTTTCATGAATGAATAGAACAGACAAAAACTGTCCCAAATCCTTGGACTATGTTCATTTCATATGTGATTGAATGAATGTTATTCTGTTTGTATGATTTATTACAGTTCTTTCATGTATGATTGTTCGAGAGATTAATTGTATGAGTTCGTGATGAAGTTGGTTGAGTTACAATCGCTTCTCTTCTGATACTTGTATGCAAGGTGTGCATATCGAACGCAAGGAGTGTGTCGACTAAGTCTCGGATTGACTCAGAGGAGTTCAGAGAGAACCAGAGAAACTTATACCAGGTGCAAGGTGTGAACAGCGTCAAGAAGCAAACCAGCTTCGAAGAAACAGTGCAGAAGAACGCCAGGTGGGCGAGAAGCATTTTCTTTCCAAGAAAATCCTTCGAACTGAGTCCAAGGTGTGTGTGGAAGGTTGAAATCCTTTTGAGGATAGAAGTTCAGAAGAGATAACACTTTTCACGAAGTGTTGACGAGTTCCCAAAGATGAATTCGTCGGGAGAACAAAGGTTTAGAACCTTTGAAAGTGAATAAATCTTCCAAGGCGGAGAGATATCATAAGTTCAGGACGAAGAACGGCCGTGATCATTGGATCATAGGGAAGAAGATCAAAAATTGTCAAATCAGAAGGAGGTGCACGAGTTTTAGCACTCTGTGTACAGAGGAGAGAGAAGTTATCAGAGTTGAAGCTTGATATTTACAGAGTCCAAAAACCCAAAATAGAATATTGACCATCCGATCAGTGGGATAGATCTGAGCCGTCATATCACTGGGAGCGAAGACCAAGTGTCGGATCACCAGAAGTAATCAAAGTCATTGGTTGTTGTAATCTCAGGAGGGAGAGCAGCTTGAAACTTGATATTTTTGAAATCTGGAGTGCTAGAACGCCAAGGTGGAATATCAATTGTTCGATTGATCAAGTGTGAGCCATTAGATATCATGAGAACATAAGGAGGTAAGTTCGAGACTTGAAACTTCTGGAGCGCGAAGAGCCGGAGAGCCGGAGCATATCAAGACCGTTGGAACCAGGAAGGTACGTGTCAACAGCTTGGAATATCTAAAGGAAGATGGAAGTTGAGACTTGAAACATGTGAAGCACGGAGAGTCGAAGAGTTGTGAGTCATTGATATGTGAGGAGAAATTTGTCAACAGATCTAGTACTCCAGGGGGAAAACTGAAGTGAAACTTTAGTTTGAGAAGTGGATATAGCGAAACGCAAAGTCCCGAAATCATCAGGACTGTCCATCTTCAAAAGATAGGTCGCAACCGTTCAACATTTCGCTGACCCGCAGAGTGGAAAATTCAAAGAACAGATTTGTGAGAATCCGTGAAACACGAATTCACAAAATCATTCTAGCAGTTGGATCTGGAGTGACAGGTGGCAAGAATCCATGCACATCAAAGATTTGAGCATTGGGGGAATCTGAACGAACGGTGGAAAATATCGGAGGGAGAAACGCTGATACCCATGGACCATTAGATCCAGTGGAGTTGCAGGGAGGACAAAGGCTAGAGCCTTTCAACACTTGCAAGCTCCAGAGGGATAGCATTCGTTATATCTAGAGGAGCGTGAGCCATTGATTTGGGCGTTCCGAAATTTTTCCATTTCGGGAGTCGGGAGTGTGGAGGAACCAACTACCTGGAAGTCCCGATATGAAAAACCCCGAGGTGATCAAAGGATGGGCCCCAGGTCGTGGCGAATGGTCACCTGAGAAGAGATAAGGAAAGGAGCTAACATCTGTTAAGCCATTTTCATAATTTCAGGACTTGGAGGAGTTAGCGTTGGCTCACCCACAAAAACCTGACACACGAAATTGTGACGCGCCTTTTGTATAGGCATGTGGATATAGTGAAACACGAAGTCCCAAAATCATTATGACTATCCATCTTCAGAAGATAGGTGGCAACCGATCAACATCTCGCTGACCCACAGAGTGGAAAAGTCAAAGGACAAATTTGTGAGAATCCGCGAAATGCGAATTCATGAAATCATTCCAGCTGTTGGATCTGGAGTGACATGTGGCAGGGATCCATGAACATCAGAGATTTGAGCATTGGGGGAATCTGAATGAATGGTGGAAACTCTCGGAGGGAGAAATGTTGATACTCGTGGACCATTAGATCCAGTGGAGTTGTAGGGAGGACAAAGGCGAGATCCTTTCAACACTTGCAAAATCAGAAGGGATAGAAGTCATTATATCTAGAGGAGCGTGAGCCGTTGATTTGGGCATTCTGAAATTTCACCATTTCGGAAGTCGGGAGTGTGGAGGAACCAACTACCTGGAAGTCACGATATGTGAAACCCCGAGGTGATCAAAGGATGGGCCCCAAGTCATGGCGATTGGTCACCTGAGAAGAGATAAGGAAAGGTGCTAACATCCATTAAGCCATTTCATAATTTTAGGACTTGGAGGAGTTAGGGTTGACTCACTCACAAAAACCTGACACGTGAAATTGCGACGTGCCTTTTGTATAGGCATGTGGTCACGACTCGTGGTCATGTAGAAGTGAAGCTCACATCTGGTGCTTGTACACGCGGGTTGAGTTTTTCATTTAGACTTGTGGATTTGTTAGTAGAGGTTCCAGCAGGGACCCGAAAGAGTTGCTTCAACTCAGAGAACTAGAACGATCCAGTGACCGGGAGGTCAGCGGATCCTGCCTAGGTAGGGGGTTTGCATCAATATTCCATTATTTGAAGGACTGATAGATGAGGATGTGGTAGATGAATGGCTGAATCTGCTTGAAGGATATTTTTTGGTCCACAATTTTTTCGATAGGGAAAATATAACTTTTGCACTCTTCAAGGTCGTTCCCCATGTTAAAGACTGGTAGGATACTTACTATGAGCAAAGGGCCATGGAGGAATATACAATGTTTGTGGTGGCCCCTACATGGGATTTCTTTTGGTATGCCATTAAAGAACAATAATACCCTCTTGGAAGCTACGAGGACCAATACACCAGATGGACCACCCTACGTCAAGAAAGGGACTAGACAGTACCAGATTTCACCAATACTTTCCATACCCTACGCACCAAATTGGGTATCAAAGACTCTAAGCATCATCTTGTTCTCAAATACCACGGTTGTTTGCATAGATACATTCAAAAATAAATGGAGTTCCTGGACATCGCCTCTTTGGGCACTGCTTATAGATACGTTGTCAAGATTGAGCAAAAATTTAAGCAGAAACGACAAGAGTTTGAATCTACAAACCCCTCACAGCTAAAGTAGGGAAAAGGTAGCCCCAACCCACATAGTAAGGGACCAAGTCGATATGGCCATCCTCAGGACAACCAGTCCAAGCCACAACACAAGAAGGGCAATGAGAAGACGAAGAAGGACACTGGAAAGTTTTCTGAGTACCATAAAAGTCCTTGGCACAACACTGAAGAATCTTGCTCCAAGCAGTCCCTCGTGGTCGAGCTGAAGGCTTTTGAGTCAAAGGTTGATTCTAATTCTGAGTCAAATCCTGAAGAAATGAATCGTATTATCGATGTTGAACCCAGTGCCACTGTTTCTACCACCAAAGTTCGGCCGAGAAAACCAGAAGGACCAAAGGAAGGGGAATGCCTCTTTCATTCGTAGATGTGGGTCAAGGGGGCTCCAATTCATTTCATTGGCGACAGCGATAGTCAAAAGACCCTGATTTCAGCAAAGGTCGTCAAGCGACTGGACCTTTCAATGAAACCGCACCTGCAACCCTACACCATCGGCTAGCTTTTCCAAGGAAGAGATATTCGTGTCAACCTACAGTGTCATCTTCCCTATGACATCCATCCTTTCAAAGATGAGGTACTGTGTGATATTTCTCCCCTTGAAGTTTGTGATGTTCTTTTAGGACAACCATATTTTTGAAAGTGTCATGTTGTGTATGAGTCTAGAACCCGTAGTATTATTATCACTTTGGGTAGACAATTGTATAGGATCCCAGAGGTAGCGCCGCCTACTGGTATTTCTTTAATCTCTGCTAAGAAATGCAGTAAGGTCATTTGACAGACCGAGAAGTTCATCTTCTTTGTGATATGTGCTCACAGTAAGAAGAAGGTCACTGCCACATCCATGGCCTCTACATAATGCCTCTCTTTGTAGCAGAAGCAAGTCAATGGGATCGCGGAAGAATACAGAGACATCTTCTTCTCACCTACAAGGGTACCAATACACTGCCAAGTCAAGCATCCAATTGATATGACCCCCAAAGCACCTCTACCAAATGGACCGGTCTATCAGAGCTTGTTGATGGAGAATGAAGAAATCAGGCGTTAGATCTGAGAGGTTCTTCAAAAGGGGCACATCAAACCCAGCTCCTCCCCTTGCGGAAGCCCGATTGTACTGGTGCAGAAGAAGGATGGGACTTTGCGATGCTGCATTGATTACATAGCCTTAAACAAAATCACAATAAGGAACCTCTACCCTATTCCTAGGATTGATGATCTTCTTGAAAAAATCAAGGGGACAAAGTTCTTCAACAATATTGACCTAAATTTTGGCTACCACCAGGTTCCCATCGAACCAAGTGATGTATGGAAGAAATCCTTCAAGTCTAAAGAAGGTCTCTGCGAATGGATAGTCATGCCCTTTGGCTTAACAAATGCATCGACCACTTTCATGAGGTTAATGGATGATGTATTGAGACCCTTCACCAAATCCTTTATGGTGGTATATTTGGATGACATCATCTTCAAGATAATATGGGAAGAGCACATGTGGCATATTCAGTAGGTTTTGAGCACTCTGCGACAATACAAGTTGCATTCCAACTTGGAAAAATGCTCTTTTGGCATGAACAGGGTCAAATACTTGGGATACATTGTTGATGAGCATGGGGTACATGTTGATCCAGCTAATATCCAAGTCATCTATGACTGGCCAGCCCCGACCACACTGACCGAGCTTCGAATATTTTTGGGGCTAGCCAACTTCTACCGACGGTTCATGTTGGGATTATCCCATATTGCATGGGCCCTTAGCCAGGTGACCAAGGGACGTGGTAGGGACAATTTCGTGTGGGGGAAGGAGAAACAATGAGCATTCGATGATATGAATCATCACTTGTTCTCATTTTCGATACTCTCCTTTCTCGATCTTCTACAACCATTGGAGATTGATACCGATGCATCTGACTATGTTGTGGGCGTAGTTCTCACTCAGCACGAGAATTTGGTAGCATACCATAGTGAGACACTCTCTGATACTGTCCAGAAATACCCCACCTATGACAAGGAAATGTATTCCATTGTACAAGCCTATCGTCAATGGAAACATTACATTCTAGGGAAAGAGACGATCATGCACACTGATCACAAGCCTCTGTAGTTCATACAAACATAGGGGGAATTGCATAACGATCACCATCATAAGTGGTCCACCTACCTGCAACAGTTTCATCTCAACATCAAGTATAAGATAGGTATCTCCAATTGTGTCACTGACTGCCTCGGTCGGCCCCCTATGGTTTCACTCACCACTGTGCTCCATTCCTGTGGACATGAATCCTCAGAGTGGCCCCAAATTTATCAGCAAGATCCAGACTTCGCCACCACAAATCGTCTCTTGGGTACATGCACAACTGTCACTAATTTTCACATTCAGGACGAACTCTTATGCCACCTGGGCCATCTCTCTGTTCCTGCAAGTGAGTGTGCAAAGAGGATTTGGGAAGCCCACTACAATCGGGTGGAAGGACATTTTGGCGTAAAGAAAATTGTGGTTTTTCTTCAGAAACATTTTTATTGGCCAAAACTTCGATAGGACATCAACAAGTATATCATATCTTGGACTTCTTGTGCCATTTCCAAGCCAGCCATCAAGAAGCAAGGCTTATATACCCCTCTTCCTATTCCCTAGAATCCTTGGGAATCCATCTCAATCGATCACATGTCTGGCTTGACATCCACCAAGCAAGGAAATGACTACCTGTTTGTGGTCGTTGATCAGTTTTCAAAGATGGTGATCATCATAACATGTAAGAAGAATGTCACAACGATGGATAATGCCAAGCTCTTCTTCAGACGAGTGTGGGTCCACTTTGGGATACCACATACCATCATCTATGACCTAGATAGCAGGTTCCTCAACAAATTTTGGTCGAGTATCTGGTCTCTGTTGGACACCAAGCTCACAAAATCCACTGCTTTCCACCCCTAAACCGATGGCCAAACATAGGTCATCAATCGGAGGATTGTGCACATCCTGCGCATGCACTATTCTAAGCATCCATGTACATGGGACGAGAGTCTCCCCTATGTCTAACACAGTTACAACAAGGCTCTCCATAGTTCCACCGTCCATAGCTCATTTCAGGTGGGTCTGGGATTACAATCCTTGGGACCCATTGATGTTGCACTCCCTCTTTCCACCGCACAAACAGACTCTTCCCATGATCATTCTGCAATCTAAAAATCAACCAGATTCATTGAGCAGATTCAGCACATCCGCCAACAGGTCCAGGAGATTTTGCAGAAATCCAATGCTAAGTACAAGAAGTGCCATGATAAACAAAGGGTACCACACCAGTTTCAGGTTAGCGACAAAGTATGGTTACATCTGTAGAAGGAGTGTCTAACCAAGTCCCATCAGAATCTTTTCCCACTTTGTTGTGGGCCTTAAACTATCACCAAGGTTGTGGGTAGCAATGATTTTGAGCTCAACACTCCACCCTTCCTTGGTTTGCATCCAGTATTCAATGTGGACCTCCTTCGGCCATATTTTACACCATTATTGGACACTTTTGAGATTGCAGAACAACTGACACCAACAAAGCTCAACCCTGACCACATGGAACAACATCCACTAATCATATTATGGACACACAGGTCAAGGGCACTCGCTAGCATCGTATCCAGCTTTATCTGTTTGTCAAGGCAAGGCAACGCCTACACCAAGGCAAGTGACTAACCCGGGGCCAAATCCAACATAGGTTTCCTCACCTAATGGGGGAACTCAACGTAATGGAGACCATTTCTTCCTAAGGGGGGAGGATTGATCCAAGTGGATATTGGTGGCCACCCACCTATTCCAACTGGCTCCTTGTGTCTATTTTTGTTCAGCACGTTCTATTGTACTACTTTGTAATTGTGGGTTCTACACTTCTGTGGTTGTCTGAAGCCCCACACATCCTCCAGGTGGATACAGGTGGCCTCTCACCTAATCCAACTGGCTTATTTTGTATTTTTTCATGTCAGCACATCTTGTTGTACTTCCAGGGCAGTTTTAGGGCCCTAACCATTATTTTTTTGGCTCGCCACAATCAAACTATAGATGGAGTCAGAGTTTAACAAAAGAATGTGTATTTCTCTAAAATACCTTTCCAACGGGCTATCACACACCTAAAATGAAGGTCGTATGCAAAATTTATGGCCCTAGAAGGTTGAGGTACCAAATCACCAACTTACCTATAGGGCCCACGTGACGTTTGACGTTTCACCTTCTAGGGTTAGGTTTTTGGATGTCTAGGGTTTGGGAATTCATGAGTAATATAAAAAGGCCTATGGAGCCTCATTGTAATCCATTTCTTCTCAGAAGAATGTGCATAGCAGCCACATCTCTTCTCAGAGATAGCTACCACCATTCGAGCAAGTTTTCACTTCTGCAGTTTTACAGTTTTAGCCTATTTCATTATTTAATAAAAGATATTGTTCACTAGATATTTGTGTTATTCTCCATATCTCTGTGTTTATTGTATTCAGTTTTTTAATTAGTTTGTTCCGCTCGTAAATCCATATCACATGGTCCCGCATCTAGTACTACAAGGGCATATTTTTATGGTGTTAATTAAACAATGAACGAAAAAGAGGGATTTTTAGTAACGATCCCATCATTACGACTACACGCAACGCAACGCAAAACCAAGAAAATAAATAAATATATCTATCTATCTATCTATCTATCTATCTATCTATCTATCTATCTATCTATCTATCTATCTATATATATATATATATATATATATTCACGGGAAGGAAACAACGACAACAATTAAACAACACAAGATCACAACAACGCCTACTCAACAACATCAAAATCCGAAGCATCACTAGATACTCATCAAGGAATCACTAACGACACATTCAACGCGTCAACGAAGCACAACAACACATAACATAATTAGCATAGCAGGATAGCACATCGTAAATATCATGTGACGTGATCACCAACGACCTTATTCATGGTGTGCAAGGGTAATCACATCTAAACAAGCACACAACCACATAATTATTAACACATGAGTAAAATCCTTTTCTAAATCAACCCTTCATTGACCTTTATTCACGGCGCATGAGTGATCCAACCAATCAGTTTAAACATGCATAACATTATGCAGTGTGTTCAATCAATCTAAAACTTAATCATTCATCGACACTAAATTTTTCATTGCGTAAGAGTAAGCTATACAATCATTCGTGGCGCAACAAAATCAAGTACTCCATCATTCATACATCAACTAGTTACATAAATCATCAATCAATGTCACCTTCCAAGCGCAAGATCAAGAAAATTATGGACGATCATACATCTACATTTAATACAAGTGCACAAAATCTACTCAATTAACCAATCATACATCACGTTAGGATTGAAGGTGCAAGGGTCATCTCATTACTCAAATAAATCCGGCAACAACCTCGCCTAAATATTTAATTGACAATGAAAAGAGATAGTTCACTTAGCGATAAATAGATAAGGCATACCTAGGCAGATGGATGGAAATTGGCTCAATATCAAGGCTCAGTTGAAGTCCTTCAGATGAAGAATTTTATTGAATGTCAAAGAATAAAACTTGTGTTGATCAATAATTGAAGAGCCTACCCAAAGAGAAATACAAACCCTAAGGGACAACTACACTCATAAACTTATACATAGAAAGTTAAAAATGGTGAGTCAATCATGAGAAACGGAATAAAAAATAGAATTCTTGAATCCAGAGACATAACTTAGGAATCCTGTAGCGTTGGAGGGGGACGAATGAAACAAGGGACATGTGTCAACACTTAGACACCAGGGTTACTGTCCCACTGCCATTATCCCTTACACGCAACAGATGCCCCAGGATTCCCTTCACTGGCCCTCGATTTCACCAGTCAGAGGAACGCCAAGGGGATCTCCACGTGTCCTTATAAATTAAAAACCGTGTAGGGTGAGAACGCTGCCAGGGAGTGCGTTCTGGTGAATTTTCCATGCGTTCGGGTAATTTAATAATGTGCAAGGGGTGGACGCAACTATTGCACATCCATAAAATGCAATTGTTACACATTCTCAACGCAACCAAAGCACAGTCACAAATATGTAAAAATTTGTCCAACACAAAATCTCTGCCATACACAATTCATTGTCATCTAACCACACAGCATACAATCGATATCCAATCAAAAGAATGGTATTGAAACTCATAACTAATCAATTCATGTTTTTCAAATGAAAACTAAACACAGTCACACTATATTAATCGCTATTCAAATGCAATCAAGACATTGGGGTGAATAACCCTTACTGTGTGAATAAATAGCAATATCGTTTACTGTGTAATAGCAACATTGATATGAATATCATTGCTGTGTAAATATCAATATGGATAATATTGTTGCCATTTAAATGTATAATTCGATGTATGAAACAATATAAATCCGCAGTCTTTCACATAGTAAAAACGCAGTCATTCACAAGGTAAAAACACGGTCATTCACAAGGTAAAAACACAGTCAATAGATATTAAATTCGCAGAGTGAATAAATTGCACGTGTATGAAAATAAATCGTTGTGTAGGTGTATGCAAATAATCACTGTGCAGAAAGGATGAAATCGTTGTGCATGTGTATGCAAATAAACGACTGTGTAGAAGGGATGAGATCGTTCTGTTTTATCATTCAATTTGTTGTGGTTAACAACACAATATTATTGTTGTCTTTTAAATATGAAAATATTCTAAAGTTGTCTAAGATGTATAATCAACCCTGCCTATGAAATATAATCAACACTGCATGTCTAACATTATGATATCTATTCATAAGTTGTTCATTCAAGGGTTAAAAACGCAATCATTCAAGTGTAAATTTGTTAGCTTACGGCTTACCTTTACTAATCACTAAGTCTAAATTGTCACCTATATTTGTATTATTCATTTAGGATATTAGTAATATATCCTCAAGTAATGACATATGAGTTAGTTAAGATTGCCTAGCCTCGTCATCATGCATGATTTTAGGATCTAAAGCAAATCTTTCTATTAACCCATTGTACTATAAATATGTAACATTGGAGTGAATACATAAGTGTTGGCTAGTGAGCCTTTTCCGCCATGTTATTGTTCTTGTTTATGATTTATCAATTGTTGTTATTGTTGTTGTTTATGATTTATCAATTGGTATCAGAGCTGGACTAGGCTTAGCTCCCTAAAAGGAGTGCCCAGGAATATGATAGAATGAGATCATTTGTCAGTAGAACTGTTCATCGATCTGAGGGCATGTACAATTGCTGCGTATCTCCTAGTGTGTATATTTGCAGGGCTGCGTGCTGAAGAATCATTCCCTGTCATCGTTTGTCATTTTGAACAGATTAGAATACTACCTCTATTTTCCATCTATGATCAATGGAGGAGATCACGCTGCAAATCTTATTCCGATGATGAGACAGAGCCCGGTGACGAGACAGAGCCATCAAAGATAAGCATTCACTTATTTCCTGTGTGTGGATTGCCCCAATCAATCTGTTGTTTACGAGAGGCAATATGTGAGAAGATGGGCATGACTGTCGTCACAATTGTTTCAAAGAAAAGAGAACTAGTTGTCGGATATGGTGGAGGCTGAACGTGTTGCTCGATTTGGTGTAAGGCCATGAAGGAACTTACTATCGGATTGGGAGAGTCCGTGAAGGAATGTGTTGCCCGATCTGGTGGAGGCTGCAGAGATAAGGAATCTGCAGATGAGTCGAGCCTATTTGGCGGAATACTGTTCCAGTGAGAGATCAGAGCGAAAGTGGTTTGGTCTGTGGAAGGAAGAGGAGAAGCGACAGAGTAAAACCCTAGCCGTCGAAAAACCTAACTACTATTTTATTTGAGTTCTGCTAGTTGTGTGGGTGAGTTAATATCTCGAGTGGAGGAGAGCAGCCCAACATGAAGGACTTTGCGTGGAGGTGAAGCCCAACAGGACTCACAAAAGCGAGATATGCAAGGGGTGATGCATGTAAGAGGACCGTCCAAATCAGAGGAGTCGTAGACATTTTTTGATGGTGGATATGACCTGGCCGCATGCAGATTACAGTTGATTCGTTGTAATATGTTTTTGAAATCTAGTGAGGGTGAGATGCTGTTAGGGAGAATTTCCGTTGTTGTTTAATTGCGCTGGCGCCGTTGTTTGCTGCGTGAGATCCCTCCTCGCGCGATTTGTGCATGCTTGCACCGAATCCCTGCTATTAACACTGCAATATGTGTTTGGTGGAGAAGTTGTGTGCCTGCACTGATCGTTGTCAAAGTTCTCCTGCATGAATGATTGTTGCTACTCGGATCGCTTCCTGGAGCAGTCCGCCTGGAGTTTGAAGTAGCCGCCGGATGTGCAGAGATCAACATGTAGAATTTTACTGTAGAAGAGAGCCATCCTCTGTAAGAAAAGAAATCATTTGGTGCGGTGAGCGTGGACTTGTTAATCCGCTACAAACAAATAACAAATTCACAGTCGTATGATCAAAATTCCGGCCTACAAAATCTTAATTCGTGGCCGTATGGAGAAATTGGCATTCAAACAACCCACACACAGTTTTAAAAATCTACTTTTTCACTCCAATCAGTTTGCTCGTGGCCTCTCTCTGGTCTGCCAAAAAAAAAAGTAATCACAGTGTTTTTTTTATTGTCATCTGTTGTATGGATGAGTAAAATTCCTCAGCCTCTATGATCGCTTGGAGAGACTGTTTGTTTTTGTCAGATCCATGATTTGCATATTGATCTGTGGAAGAACTGTGTTGAGGCCAAGAGGACAGAGGTCATAGAGACCAGACTGGTGAATGGAGAGGATTTACATGCCCTAAGTGAATCTTTGGCGCCGACATAGCCTGAGCCCCAGCGTGGAGAGTTCACCTGCATAGAGGAGATCTGATCACTGTTGAAGATCGCTGATGTGGAGTGTGCCCAGATCGCTGTTGTTGCTACAGGTTGAAATTCGGCTGTGTCCCAGTGAAGTACCCGTTGGCTCAAGTTTTACACATGTTCCACACACAACTGGACTATGAGTTGTCTCCCTCCACGTGCCTTGATTAATTGTGTTTCCAATAGATGGAACTTAATTTGTGCAAGTAAATGTGGATCTGATTCTTGCATGGTTTCCATCATTGTTGTTAAGAGAAGAAGATGGCTTCACGAAGCGGATCACCAAGTGCTTCGGATTTAGCATAATCATGGAATATTTTTTTTTTTAAATTAATTGAGTGCAGGGTTTAAATTATAGTAAGGTCTCTGTTCTGTTATTCCATCTCATAATGTTTGCAAATTTAAAGGGTTTCTAGTTTATATTTGGTCATGGGAATCTGACTATTGGAGGTTCATTAGAAAGAGATAATTTTAATTGGCTATGTAAAATTCACATGTTTTGTTTGATATTTTGTCAAACAAAATGATATTAGTTGATCTGGCCTTTTGGTTAAAGGGATGAATAACTGAGGTGAATTTGGTGGAGTTGTTACTTTAAAGTCCAAGTGATGTAAGGCAATCAAACATGGTTCATGGTATTTTAGACATGAATAACATTGAGAGCTTCAAAATGTATTTTGAGCACGGTTATTGTAAGAGCTATACTCATAATAAAATTGAAGTCTTTTTCTCTGTGTCCTAGATCTGCCCGAAATTGAATAAGGGGATCATAGGTACACTTGTATTTGTGTGTGATGGTAATATTTTCATGGAGCATTATGATTTATGTGTAGTATTGACATAATTATTGATCATTTAATACAACACACATGAAGTTAAGGAAATTCAAGAACTCAATTAATGAAATTCAAACACAATGGATTGCAAGTAATCAAGAAGCAGCGGAGATATTAAATTAGCAATCATATCAGCAATGCACAAATCAAGCCTGTAATGGAAGGATAATTGGATGTGACTTGGAGTCGAAAACATCATCAAATTTGAAGATCAACTCAATTTTGAATCATGATTTATTGTAGCTTACAAATAGTTCTTTTGTAAGTTTACTTGTCTTTTTAAATCAGGTGAAGTTGAATTTGTAATTGAGTGCATTCTTGGTTGAGCCCGACACCCAAGATTCATTGTAATTTTGAGTCGAAATTGACAAGGAAGAGTACCTGAAACTCAAATTATTGTAATACTTTGGGATGCATTTTCAATGGTAACCGACATCCTCAACTTCTTGGAAGCAAGTTCAAGCAAATAAATTCAAGCGAGCGAGTACAAGCGAGCAAGAAATAAATTCAAGCAAACGATAAGAGCAAGTGAACGAGAAGTTCAAGTGAGCGTGTTCAAATGGAGCGAAGTCATGAATTATTAGAGTTATTGAACACTCTAATAAACACCACTGAAGACAACACAATGATATTGAACAACACAACTCTTCAATCCATGCTAAATTGTTTGCAAGTGACGCAAGATAAAGTTAGACTTCTTCAATCTCTATCCCAGCTATTGAATGATGAGTTGGTTGATCTAAAAAATCAGCAGCCAGTGAAGTGTTCTGAACCAGTTTTTGTTCAACACAACCCTGTCTATGATGATGATGATGATGATGTTTTTGATCAACAGTCAGTGAAGGAACAACACAGTGATACAACTTCAGAATCAATTTCAGACGAAGTTGAATCTATTCATGAACCTACATTTCAAGAGTTTTCTTTTGATTTCAATAAAGAAAACCTCTCAATGATGCATCAACATGCAGTAAATCCACTTCCACGGATTTCAAAGAAACAAGTTCATAATACTATTTCCAAGCCCATCATTAGACCTTGGGAAGAAATCATCTACAACAAGAATAGAACAGGACTTGGATATGACAAGGCAGTTACCTTTCATATTCCTGATTATTCCATACCAATCAAGTTCCAAAGTGTTGGATTCCTTCAAGAAGCTTCAACTTCACCTGTTCAAGTTCAACATCAGAATGATAAGTGCCAACATTGTAATCAAGTTGGTCACAAGGAGAATCAGTGTTTTGATCTCCATCCTTGTCAACATTGTGGCAATCATAACCATTCTTCAGACAGATGTTCAACATTGAAGAAACCTACAAGATTGAAGATTCACTATGAGTGGATTGATCCTTGGAAATGGTCATCAACAACCAAGCGATTATATAAATCTTACCGTAGAATTCAATCTCAAGTAAAGACCAATCTTGTAGTACATAACATTTGTGTACCTCACATAAGTGGTCCCCTTATGGCGTAGCTTTCGAGCATGGCCCTCACGGGATGAGATAACATGTGGTTTTTTCTGCATGCCCACTTTGTGTTGTACTCAAATGGAACAAGTATGGTACTCTCTTGAGCCTAGAAGGGGGGAGTACAATGATGTAACTCTCATGCACCTTTAGGGGGGGAGTTCAAAATTCCAGTGAAGATGGTTCATGAAACCACTTGTGGTCTCTCCTTTCAACCGACAAAGGGGGGAATTGATTATGGAATTGAAGATGGTTGTCAGATAGAAAGTTTCGACAACAACAAACATCAAATATGTCAGATAGGCATTAAATTTTCCAAATGGGCAACTGCGGTCTGTAGATGACAAACTTTAGTAGAATTATGGTTCAATAAGTTTAAGTTGAATCATATAGATTTTGATTTTGAGAGCAATGATGTGAACATTTGCTTCACATAGATGGTTATTCGACCTAACAGAGGATAAGAGGATCCTTCTGCATTGCAGCTTGGCATTTGATTAAGTTGTCAGGCATTTTCAGGGATGTGTCAGACTAGAAGTTGATTCACTTCTCTTGGTTCGCTCTCATCAGATTGGAGTTTACATTAAGTAAACAATTTGCATGCATCCTGGCTCACATGATTACATTGTGAGATTTTCCAGAGATGGCATGCTTTGACAGGATTATGGTTCAATGACTTGCAATTGAATCATAGACATTATACATTGGTATGTTGTTGGACACCTAAAAGTGTCAAGATTGGTTAGTGGTTATCCAAAAACCATCAGATACATGGTATCAATTGGTCAGTGGTCATCCCAAACCACAGATTCAGAGAGCACTTCAGTGATACACTGATAGTAGAGTGGTGATACTACATGTTCACCAATTAGCAGAAGACATCAGATTCTTCTAGCTAAAATACTTGGCAAAATGATCAAATTGTCAAGCAATCACGAAATGTTCAGATATTGCAGTTGTTCACTTTCATATCTCAGCTCTCTTCCAGTTCATTTCAGATGAACCATTCAACATCCATATTGGTCGTTTTTCGGGTAGTTCTTCATTGAGGCTCAGCACAGGAGTTTTAGTATGAAGACTTGGAATTGATACCAGTTTATGCTTTATTGGTGGTATTATTGATCGGACTTGTGATTGAGGGGGGGATTGTTAGCCTATGGCTTACCTTTACCAATCACTAAGTCTAAACTGTCACCTATATTTGTATTATTCATTTAGGATATTAGTAATATATCCTCAAGTAATGACTAATGAGTTAGTTAAGATTGCCTAACCTAGTCATCATGCATGATTTTTGGATCTAGAGCAAATCTTTCTATGAGGTGGCATCACCCATTGTACTATAAATATGTAACATTGGAGTGAATACATCAAGTGTTGGCTAGTGAGCATTTTCCGCCATGTTGTTGTTCTTGTTTATGATTTATCAATTGTTGTTGTTCTTGTTTATTATTTATCAAAATTCGCTATCTATGTTTTAAATCATTCTGAATATTAAAAAAATGTTTTCTAAATATAAAATCATTTCAGAATATGAAAATCGCAATCATTTATGAATATTAAAAACTGTCATTTTGAATAGTATAGTGTTTCTGAGTATTAAATCATTCTGAATAGTAAAATCGTACCTGAATATTAAATCGTTCTTGGGATGTTGATTAGTAGACAATAATATGTAAATTGCAGTCAATGTACCAAACAAGAACTGGGATACATCGTTAAATCGCAGAGATGATACCAAACAAGGTGTTGGGATATACCAATAAATCACAGAAATAAAGTGAATAGATAATCAACAAAACACAGAGATACTCAGCACAAGAAGGCATGAGGACCAATCATTCGGCAATGAATCAATCAACACAAGGATACTCAATCCCAAGAAGGGTGCAAGGATTAGTGATCAATCAGAAAATAAAAACACTGAGACAAGTAAGGGATAGAAAGTTGGGAAAGAATTTATCCTTCACTCATCATCCATGCACATAAAAGCAGGTCATTTGAATCTATAGGTCTTTAAACACGGAAGTGACAACCGTCGATTCAGCTCCTGGCCGACTGCTCAAGCACATATTGATGACTAAAGGGATAAGGGACGAAAGATAAAAACACAATCTCTTCATAATATTCAATGAAACCCACACAGAGAAGTCGTTGGTATCAGAATTTGGGTTTGCCAAGGGAAATCAATTCAGAATAGAACAAGCAAGGGGATTACAAGCACCTTAGGAAAAATAGGTGCAAAAAAAATCATGACAATGAAATATTCAACCGAGAACAGAGAATTAACATAAATTAAATGTCATTGCAATTAACAACTTAAACGGGTGTACCTTAGCCAAACTGATGTGCATTCCATCCATCTCCCGCTTGCCAACCGATGTGACCTCACCAGTACCTCCCAGCCAACGCTACGGGTACTATTCTTCTCCCTGAGCCCCCCAAGCCGCAAAAGAGCCATGCACACAATACCAGTGAACTTCTAGCACCCAGTTTGCCTTGCAAGGTCGAGCTACCACTCATTACCCGAGCTGGGTATCCCAACTGCCACAAGAGAAAGTTCAGTCAAGAAAAATTCCAGCAGCGTAACATTACGCATAAGGATGAGATCGATAATACTCCTCCTCCATCCTTTTTATAGAGTTTTCAAGTAATCAGTTTCCGAAATTATCATTAAATTCATTTTTCAATTAATTAATTAATTAGGAAAAACCTCCCCCGTACACATGTCGCTCGATCCCCTAGTTGCACTAGAAAATTAATTTTATTAATTAATGAATTATTCCTATTTCCCTCATCCACCTAAAGAATTCCTAAAAACGCTCCTTGATGTCCCAATATTCCCTTATAAATCTTAAATGACTTACACCTTACTTAATTCCTAGTTGAGTTCATAAATAGCAAGTTCCCAAGACAAGATTCCTTACTAAGTTAGACATTCAACTTTTTCTTTATGTTTCCCCTTTTCTTTATGTTTCCCCTTTTTCTTTAAGTTTCCTATTTCTTTTAAGTTTCCCTCTTTTTCCTTGTTAACTAAAAATCAATTTAGCAAGTGTATATAAAACAACCATTTACCCTCTTTTATTTTTAACTAAAATTAAATTAGAAAAAATAGATAAGAGAAACCATTTCCCTTTCTAAATTTTTAATCCTCCATTATAATTTTTACTTTAATAAATAATTTGAATTTATTACCCCCGCCCCCTTTCTTGTTACATGTTTATTTATTCTTATATTTTTTTACCACATGTTCTACTTAGACCTAGGTTTAATTTCACTAGGTTGGGGGACATTTTCATTAGGGAATTTTGTTTTTTTAAACTTACTTATCACATCATTCATTTTAAGGTCGACTAGGTTTATTCAGTTACCTGTTGAGATTGTGATGTGCCCTTCAGGACATACTATGTTCTCCAAGGGTTCCACTCACCTCTTTTCGTTTTCCTTGTGCAACGTGCCCTTCAGGACGCACTACGTGCTCCAAGGGTGCCACTTGCCTCTTTATGTTTTCCTTGCGCGTCGTGCAATTCAGGATGCACTACCTGCTCCAAGGGTGCCACTTGCCTCTTGAATGACTTTGGTAGACATCAAAAACCCCTGGAGTCAATACTACACCAGGTGATCTTGTGGGAGACTAAGGGCCTCTAAGGAATAAGGCCCCTGCCTTATTGCGCACCCCTTAGAATCATCATGAGCGACTATCACAGTATTCCCTCACGACATCATGGGTCTTCTCAAACTAGGTAATTGTTAACCTATAGTTTGAGCCATGGCGGGAGTGCTAGTAGGCCGTGGCAGGGTTGTTGTCCACACCTCTCCCTCAAGTCTTTGGTTGTCCTGCGTGACCCCTCTACTCCACATGTGAATCTGGTTGGCAAGTTATCGTCATCCTGCATCCATCAACGAATCATGTCAGCAATAATAATCAATCATAATAACACCTAATCATATGTACATATGTCACATCAACACTATTCAACCCAACAGTCCACTTCCTGACTCGATCCGAAGTCCAACGAGTTTCATCGATGCCTCTGCATCCTCAATGTCCAAAGTCCTACACACTCAATAGGACCCAGTCAATAGCACCTGTCTATGTAAATACAAAAAAATAACATATCATCATATCCATAATGCCTCATAATCATAATCAAATAGCCAATAGTATAATAATCTCGATCACTTGTAAGCAAGTGTCCTCAAGGAATAAGTTTGCTCAGTGCGCACAAGAGTGGGATGTTACATACACCCCCTCTTGGTCTAAACTTCATCCTGAAGTTTCATAGTATATAAATGCCAAAATAAAGTGTATCACAGTTTCATAAGTCTATCTATCAAACAAGAATGGAAATTGTTGTCGCATATCATATTCTTCCTCCCAAGTCGTCGAGTGCGAACTATAGTTGTCCCACTGGACCTTGACCTGATCTACTGTTCGATGTCGTAGTTGTCGAATGCGTTGGTCCAGGATGAAGATTGGCTCATCCATGAGCGTACCCTCATCCTATACCTTCAAGGTACTCAAGTCAAACACGTGTAGGATCACTAACATAATGTCTCAAATAGAGACATGAAAAACATCGTGCATACACCTAAAGGATTAGGAAAGGCTATTCAATAGAACAAGACCCTCTCTTTTCCACAATCTCACAGGATCCCACGAACCTAGGAGATAGTTTAGCACCCTTTTTAAACTTGATCGAACTCTTATGCGGTTTCACCCACAAGAATACTTGATTGCCACACCGTAACTACGGTCGACACGATGCGCATCGGCATAACTCTATTGCCGATCTTGGGCTTCCTTGATCCTTTGTCTTATAGTTTTCATTTAATATTCCATTTCTTGGATCTCTTCCACTCCCACTAGAACCCTATCCTCAATCTGATCCCAACTCAAGGCATCTGACACAGTCGCCCATAAAGAAAATCGAAAGGCATCATCTTAATGGTGCTTTGATAATTGTCGTTATACGCAAATTCTACCAGTGACAAGAACTCTTCCCAATGATTTTGTTAGCCCATAACGTACATACGCAACATGTCCTCTAGGATTTGGTTTGTTCGTTCGGTCTACCCATCTGTCTCTGGGTGATACGCGGTACTAAAGTTAAGTTGGGTTCCCAAGGCCTCTTGGAAACTAGTCCAAAATCGTCCTGTAAACATCGATCCTCGATCGGATATACTCCTCTTAGGCACGCCATGCCCTCACAATATCGCTGAGTAAAATATAGCTAAGTCAGGTGCTTGATACATCGTACGCACATGAATAAAATGAGCACTCTTCGACAGAGTGCCAACTACCACAAAATCGAGTCATGTCTCCTTATCGTTAGTTGCAATCCGACAATGAAATCCTTCGAAATTCCCTCCCATTTTGATTCAGGAATAGGGTGGTTTTACTAATCCTTTTGGATGTCTATGTTCAACCTTCACCTGCTGACATTCTAGACATCTTGCCACGTAGTTGAATATGTCTGCCTTCATTCCTTTCTAGAAGAATAAGGGTTTAAGGTTTTCCCTCATCTTCATGACTCTTGGGTGAGCCATGCACACTACTCTATGAGCCTCGTTTAGGATCAAACTTCTCAACTCTATGTTGGGTAGTATGTAAATTCAATCTTTAAATATCAATGATCAGTCGTTTTCCATAGGAAATCCTTCAAATTTTGGTACCATCATTGTGTTTTGTCTGATAAAATCCTTGACCTTTTTGTACCAGTCATCATCGCACTGTAAAGTTAGAATCTTTTCACGTAGATTCGTCTGAAGAGGAAATCACCAAAAAGAGGTGTGGTCTCTGACACAACACATCTACCACTTTGTTCACTATCTTTTTTATGTAGGAAATCTTGAAATCATACTCGCTAAGCAATTTCGACCAACGTCGTTGTCGCGCGTTCAAGTCTCTTTGCGTAAAGATGGGATGTAGTCCACACGGGTCCGTTTTTAGTTGAATTTCCATCCAATAAGGTAGTGTCTCCAAAATCTCAAGGCATAATATATCTCTGAAAACTCCAAATTGTGCATCGCATAGTTCTTCTCATGCCTCCTCAACTTTCTCGAGATGTAAGCGATCACTCGATTGTCTTGCATCAAGACTCTGCTTAAGCCTTCTTTGGATGCGTCAGTGCATACCAAGAAGTCTGGGTCCATGTCAAGGACCTTTAGTATCGATGTTGTTGTCAACAGCTCCTTGAGCCTCCGGAATGCTTTTGTGCATTTCTCAGTCCAAACAAACTTCTTGTTCTTCTTCTGCAATTCTCTAATCGGATTTTCCATCCTTGAGAAACCCTCGACAAACCATCGATAGTATATTGCTAAACCCATGAAGCTACACATTTTTGGAACCTTCATCAGTGCAGGACATTCCATATTAGCATCGACCTTTGCTGGATCCATGGAAATACCTTCTTCGGTGATGACATGCCTTAAGTAGTGAATCTTCAATTGATAAAAAAGAGCATTTAGAAAATTTCCCATATAATTTGTTCTCTCGCAGACACTGTAATACCAAGCGCAAGTGCTCATCATGCTCTTCCAACGTCCAAGAGTAAATCAAAATATCATCGATGAATACTTGGACGAACTTTTCCAAGTATTCGTGGATCACCTCGTTCATCAAACTCATATATACCCCAGGGGTGTTTTCAATCCAAAAGGTAAAACAATGAACTCGTAATGTCCAAACCTCGTCTTAAAGGAGGTCTTAGGGACGTCATCCTCCTTGATCCGTAACTAGTGATACCCTAATCTCAAGTCAATCTTTGAAAACATCATCGTTCCTTTCATCTAATCAAATAGATCATCAATCCTTGGCAATGGATATTGATTCTTGATCGTTGCCTTGCTCAATTGACGGTAGTTAATACAGAGTCTCCATGACCCATCCTTCTTTCGAATGAAAATAATAGGCGCACCCCACGGTGACACACTAGGACGTATAAGTCCCATGTCTAACAACTCCTTCAGTTGCATTTTCAACTCTTGTAACTCCAGAGTCGACATCGCATAAGGAATTTTTTCTATCGGTTCAGTCCCCAGTTTTAGGTGTATGGTAAATTTCAATTCCCTCTCCGGAGATATCCCAGAGGTAACTCGTTAGGGAAGACGTCCACAAACTCTCTCACCACCGGAAGGTGTTCTAGACATTCCGCTAATCCCTTCTTTTTTAACGCAAGGATCACATAAATCTTACATCCCTTGCGCATGCTCTTCCGTAGTTGTAAGGAAGAGATGCACCTTAGGGAAACTCCCTGGTTCCAACCTACAATTACGCGTCTTTGTCCCTCATCATCGACCAAGCTCAACCATTTCATCTTACACATGAGTATCACCTCATGCGATTCCAACCAGTCCATACAGATCCTAAGATCGTGATGTAAATGTTGGCCCTAGTGAAAAAACTCTCCCAGGTTAAGGCTACAGCCCATAACCTTCGGTAGCACCTAAATCTATCAAAATGCTAAGGGTTTGGTCAGAAACGGTACCTAACATCTCGATCATAGTTGAATGGTGCTCTGCCTGGCAGTTATTCACCGATGCATGAATCCGATGGGCCTTGCCCAAATATCCCACGGTAGTGGGTCCAGCTAATCCATATGCTCTAGTCCTCTCTAGTGGGCAGTCGCACTGTAAATGTGGCTCCCCACATTTGACCACACTTTCTTCGGTCCAGTAATCCTGGTACCCAAAGTAGAATTTGAATCCCAACACTAAGGCCAAACACAAACTTGTTGACCTTAAGTTCTTTGTAATTTGGTGTGGATCATACTGAAACAACTCCAAAACGGGCCTCGTACTCAGGCATCATACGACCACCCTGTCACAAGGCGTTGAAATCATTGAGATGACGCTCAACGAATTCCTCCAATAGAATCCACTCTCGGAACCGTTCCTCGAACAGTTCCCATGACATGTCTTCGACGACCATGTTCAATTGCGGCAGGAGTGTCTTCCACCATAGAAGAGCACTCCCCTTTAATTGAAATACCGCCACGCGGACCTTCATGTTGAAGGTATAGTCGCGAAGCGCGAAGCGCAAAGCACATCACCATATTCTCCAACCATGCCTTAGCAGCTATGCCATCCAGGGCACCAAAGAACTCAAGAAAATTGACCTTCTCGAGGTCACGGTGAAAGCTAACGGTATTGGATAGGGTGTGTTGTGGACCCTTAGGGGTATAGGGGCCCTGGCCTCAACTCAGCATAGATGGTGAATTAAGGTCTCTGACATTCCATGGAAGGGCCTTGTCAGACCATCATCATCCCTTACAACATTTGAATCCAACCCAAGGACTTGTTCTTCCCCTTGGGGGTTAGACTCCGAGGGTGCGGGAACTTCTGGAGGTGTTGCACCTCCTTCCACGGCACCACGTTGCGAACCTCTGTGGCATCCTCTAATTGATATCACCTCATGGACACATTTATAGTTTTTAAATAGCGCTAGTTTATTACTCAAGGGTTTAATGAAGTGGAAATAATGGCGATCCAGAGTCGCATGGTTGAACCCGCTCTGATACCATAAGTAACGACCCCATCGTTACAACTACATGCGACTCAACGCAAAAGAAAAAATAATTTATTTTTTTTTCGCAGGAAGGCAACAACGACAACAATTAAACAACACAAGATCACATCCACACCTACTCAACAACATCAAAATTCGAAGCATCACCAGCTACTCATCAAGGAATCACTAACGTTGCATTCAGCGCGTCAACGAAGGACAACGACACATAACATAATTAGCAGAGCAAGATAACACATCATAAATATCATGTGACGTGATCACCAACGACCTTATTCATGGAGCGCAAGGGTAATCACATCTAAACAAGCACACAACCACATAATTATTAATGAATGAGTAAAATCCCTTCTGAATCAACCCTTCATTGACCTTTATTCATGATGCAAGAGTGATCCAACCACTCATTTTAAACATGCATAACGTTATGAAGCATGCACAATCAATCTAAAACTTAATCATTCATCGACACTAAATTTTTCATTGCGTAAGAGTAAGCTATCCAATCATTCATGGTGCAACAAAATCAAGTACTCCATCGTTCATACATCAACTAGTTACATAACTCATCAATAAGCGTCACCTTCCAGGCGAAAGATCAAGAAAATTATGGCTGATCATACATCTACATTTAATACAAGCACATGAAATATACTCAATTAACCAATCATACACCATGTTAGGATTCAAGGCGCAAGGGTCATCTCATTACTCAAATCAATCCGACAACAACCTTGCCTAAATATTTAATTGACAACGGAAAGAGATAGTTTGCTTAGAGATAAATAGATAAGGCATACCTAGGCAAATGGATGGAAATTGGCTCAATATCAAGGCTCGGTTGAAGTCCTTCAAATGAATACTTTTATTGAATGTCAAAGAATACAACTTTCATTGATCAATAATTGAAGAGAGGTGTCGCTCAAAGAAAACCTACCCAAAGAAAAATACAAACCCTAAGGGAAAAATACACTCATAAACCTATACATAGAAAGTTAAAAAGGGTGAGTCAAGTATGAGAAACAGAATAAAAACTAGAATTCCAGAATCCAGAGACATAACTTAGGAAACCTGTGGCGTTAGAGGGGGACGAATGAAACAAGGGACATGTGTCGAGACTCAGACAACAAGGTTATTGTCCCACTTCTATTATCCCTTACACACAACAGACGCCCCAAGATTCCCTTTGCTGACCCTCGATTTTTCTAGTCAGAGGAATGCCAAGGGGATCTCCACGTGTTCTTATAAATTAAAAACTGTGCAGGGTGAGAACACTGCCAGGGAGCGTGTTCTAGTGAATGATCCATGCATTCAAGTAATTTAATAATGTGTAGGGGGTGGATGCAACTATTTGACATCCATAAAACACAATTATTACACAGTCTCAACGCAGCCAAAGCATAGTCACAAATATGTAAAAAATTCATTGTCCAACACAAAATCTTTGCCATACACAATTCGATGTCATCTAACCACACATCATACAGTTATTGTCCAATAAAAAGAATGGTATCGCAACTCATAAATAATCAATCCATGTTGTTCAATTGCAAACAAAATGCAATCATACCATATTAATCGTTATTTGAATGCAATCAAGACATTGAGGTGAATAACCCTTACTGTGTGAATAAATAGAAATATCGTTTACTGTGTAATAGCAACATGGATATGAATATCGTTGCTGCGTAAATGTCAATATGGATAATATTGTTTCCATTTAAATGTATAATTCTCTGTATGAAACAATATAAATCCGCAATCTTTCACATAGTAAAAATGCAGTCATTCACAAGGTAAAAACTTGGTCATTCACAAGGTAAAAACGTGGTCATTCATAAGGTAAAAACACAGTCGATAGATATTAAATTCGCAGAGTGTATAAATTGCACGTGTATGAAAATAAATCGTTTAGTAGGTGTATGCAAATAATCATTGTGCATGTGTATGCAAATAAACGCCTGTGTAGAAGGGATGAGATCTTTGTGTTTTATCATTCAATTTTCTATGGTTAACATCACAATATTATTGTTGTCTTTTAAATATGAAAATATTCGAACGTTGTCTAAGATGTATAATCAACGCTGCCTATGAAATATAATCAATGTTGCCTGTCTAACATTATGAAATCTATTCAGAAGTTTTCCAATCAAGGGTTAAAAACGCAATCATTCAAGTGTAAATTCGCTATCGATGTTTTAAATCGTTCTGAATATTAAAAAACGTTTTCTGAATATAAAATCATTTCAGAATATGAAAATCATAATTATTTATGAATATTAAAAACCGTCATTCTGAATAGTATAGTGCTTATGAGTATTAAATAATTCTGAATAGTAAAATCGTACTTGAATATTAAATTGTTCTTGGGATGTTGATTAGCAGACAATAATATGTAAATCGTAGTCAATGTACTAAACAAACACTGGGATGCATCATTAAATCACTGAGATGATACCAAACAAGGTGCTGGGATATACCAAGAAATCGTAGAAATAAAGCGCATAGATAATCAACAAAACGCAGAGATACTCGGCATAATAAGGTGCAAGGACCAATCATTCGACAATGAATCAATAAACGCAAGGATACTCAATCCCAAGAAGGGCACAAGGATTAGAGATCAATCAGAAAATAAAAAGGCCGAGACAAGTAAGGGATAGACAGTTGGGCAAGAATTTATCCTTCACTCATCATCCATGAACAAAAAAGTAGGGCATTTGAATCTATAGGTCTTTAAACACCGAAGTGATGACCGCAGATTCATCTCCTAGCCGACTGCTCAGCCATAGAATGATGACTAAAGGGATAAGGGATGGAAGATAAAAATGCAATCTCTTCATAATAGTCAATAAAACCCACTCAGAGAAGTCATTGATATCAGAAGTTGGGTTTTCCAAGGGAAACCAATTCAGAATACAACAAGAAAGGGGATTACAAGTACCATAGGAAAAACAGGTGCAAAAAATCTCATGGCAATGAAATCTTCAATCAAGCAGAGAGAATTAACATGAATAAATTAAATTCCATTGCAATTAACAACTTAAACAGGTGTACCTTAGCCAAACATGAATTCTCCGTAGTTTCTGTCTCGCGTGCACTCCGTCCATCTCTCGCTTGCCAATCGATGTGACCTCACCGTTACCTCCCAGCCAACTCTAGGGGCACTCTTTTTCCCCATGAGCCCCTCGAGCCGCAAAGGGGCCACACACACAATACCAGAGAACTGCTAGCACCCAGCTCGCCTCACAAGGTTGAGCTACCACTCGTTACCCGAGCTGGATATCCCAACTCCCACAAGAGAAAGTTCAGTCAAGGAAACTTTCAACAGCATAACGTTACGCATAAGGATGAGATCCATATTCCTCCTCCTCCATCCTTTTTATAGACTTTTCAAGTATTTAGTTTCCCAAATTCTCATTAAATTCCTTTTTCAATTAATTAATTAATTAGGAGAAACCTCCCCCATACACATGTCGCCTGATCCCCTAGTTGCACTAGAAAATTAATTTTATTAATTAATTAATTATTCCTATTTCCCTCACCCACCTAAAGAATTCCTAAAAATGTTCCTTTGTGTCCCAATATTCCCTTACAAATCTTAAATGACTTATGCCTTACTTAATTCCTAGTTGAGTTCATAAATAGCAAGTTCCCAAGGGAAGATTACTTACTAAGTTAGACATTCAGTTTTTTATTTATGTTTCCCCTTTTCTTTTGGTTTCCCCTTTTTATTTAAGTTTCCTATTTCTTTTAAGTTTCCCTCTTTTTCCTTTTTAACTAAAAATCAATTTAGAAAGTGTATATGAAACAACCATTTACCCTCTTTTCTTTTTAACTAAAATTAAATTAGCAAAAATAGATAAGAACAACCATTTCCCTTTTTAAAATTTTAATCCTCCATTATAATTTTGACTTTAATAAATAATTTGAATTTCTTACCCCCCCCCTTTCTTGTTACATGTTTATTTATTCTTATATTTTTTAGCACATGTTCTACTTAGACCTAGGTTTAATTTCACTAGGGGCGACATTTTCATTAGGGAAAAATTGTTTTTAAAACTTACTTATCACATCATTAATTTTAAGGCCGACTAGGTTTATTCACTTACCCATTGAGATCATGATGTGCCCTTTAGGACGCACTACGGGCTCCAAGGGTGCCACTCGCCTCTTTCCTTTTTCCTTACGTGGCATGCCCTTTAGGACGCACTATGTGCTCAAAGGGTGCCACTCACCTCTTTATGATTTTCTTGCACGACGTTCCCTTCAGGACGCACTACGTGCTCCAAGGGTGCCACTCACCTCTTGACTGACTTTGGTAGACATAAAAAACTCCTAGAGTCAATACTCTGCCAGGTGATCTTATGGGAGACTAAGGGCCTGTAAGGAATAAGGCCCCTGCCTTATTGCACACTCCTTAGAATCATCCTGAGTGACTATCACAGTCTTCCCTCGTGACATCGTGGGTCTTCTCGAACTAGGTAATCGTTAACCTACAGTTTGAGCCATGACGAGAGTGCTAGTAGGTTGTGGCAGGGATTCTTTCCACACCTCTCCCTCAAGTATTTGGTTGTCCTACGTGACCCCTCTACTCCACATGTGAGTTTGGTCGGCAAGCTATCGTCATCATGCATCCATAAACGAATCATGTCAGCAATAATAATCAATCATCATAACTCATAAGCATATGTACATATGTCACATCAATAATATTCAACCCAACAGTCCACTCCCTGACTCGATCCAGAGTCCAAGGGGTTTCATCGATGCCTCTGTATCCTCAATGTCCAAAGTCATGCACACTCAAGAGGACCTAGTCAATAGCACCTATCTATGTAAATATAATAAAATAACATATTATCATATCCATAATGCCTCATAATCATAATCAAAGAGCCAATAGTATAATAATCTGGATCACTTGCAAGCAAGTGTCCTCAAGGAATAAGTTCGCCAAGTGCGCCCAAGAGAGGGATGTTACATTTTTTCATCAAAACTATGACATACATACATTGTATATACATTGTATACACATACACAGTACACCAGTTTTTTTACGTGGAAACCCAAAGTGTGAGAAAACCACATAATGTTTTTTCTTATATGTCTTGAATAAATACATTCATTAGAAGAACCAACTTATTTTGTTTTCTAGCTGCAACTAGAAGGAGGCTCCAACCCCCTAGTTTCTCAGGCTACAACCTGAGGGAAGCTACAACTTCCCAATTCTATGGCTACAACCAAAAGGAGGATAAAACCCCCTATGTTCTCCAGCTACAACCAGAAGGTGGCTACAACCACTTGTCCTTTCCCCGTCCAACCACCTTGACGTATAAGTAGAATGATGGAACCACTGTCACACTATCACTGTGAGATATATTGCTGTAAACCTGTACCAATCAACCTGCACCAAACAACCTGAACCATGCATCAACCTGTACCTCAACCTGTAATCAACCTGTACCATAAAAAAGTGCATCAACCATGCACCAACCTGTACCAAACAACCTATAATCAACTTGTACCATAAACAAGTGCATCAACCATGCACCAACATGTACCTCAACCTGTACCATGAATAAGTGCATCAACCATGCACGAAACCTGTACAAATAACCTGTCACAACAACCTGTCCAAACAACCTATCACAACAACTTGTATCGTCAATATTATCAACCAAATCAGATCTACTCACCAAGAGAAATCTCAAATATGTGCATCAACCAAGCATAACACAACAACCCATAATCATCACCAATATCAATATATTCTTCTAATAATATACCAATACAAGTATGCTACATCATCCATAAACCATGTGTCAACAATACTACTAACAAGTGCCTCGAACCATGTACCAAGTATGTACCAATAATGTATCAACTACTCACCAACTATGACACATCAAGATGTACCAACATCATCAACTATACACCTCATTTATGTGCCAACTCATCAACTACTTGTCTCAACCATGTACCCAACATGTAACTCAACCAAAATCCCTCATCAATTTCATCATCCAAATCTAATTTGTAACTCTACAATAGACCTGGTGTATATGATCACATACATGCAAACCTTCCTTAACTTTCACAACAAGAGACTAGCATTTTCATCAAACTTTACTTTAGTCTCACATGACTAGTTTTGGATTAGTCAACAACCCTAACTTGAAATAATCATAACTATGTACCTGTAATCAATAAAGATCTGAAAATAGTACACAATGTTCTTCAGTGTGTTTTATGCAATTCCTCCAAGTGTCACTACTTGGAACCTCTCAGAAAACAAGTTATAGTAAAAATGGCATACCTTGTTGAATTATGTCTTATTCTAGAGAGCAAACTTGTAGAGAGTGCCCCGCACGAAATATTTGTTGTATGGATCTGAAAATTTTACACAGAATACTACAGACTATACTCTAACCAACACATTTTCTCTTACTGAATTTGGATCTGTTATGAGTAAGTTATGACTTTTTTTACCCAAAACACTTATTTTAGACTAGTTTTGGGACTAGCCACAAACCCTATTTTCCATAGAGTGTAACTACAAAAATACAACGACCCACAAGATTAAATGTGTACCACAGCTACTTGGATATGTTTCCTCAATGGCCTCCCAATTTCACGGTCTGAATCATTCTAGAAAAAAGTTATTACGAAAATGGTGAGATGACCTGTAAATAACATACCTTAGAAAGCATCATCAAAAGAATTTATCCTCGCTTGAATTTCGTCCTTCTTTACTTCACTTTCCCTCTTAAATTCAGCTTAGATATCCTTTGGTTACCTCAGTCACTTGTAGATATTCAATATGCTCAAGTATGATCAAAATGAGAGAGCCTTGCCTCTTATTTATACTTTCATGTAGCTTCCTCAAGGGGTTACCTTTTAACCATCTTAACCCAATTTCCTTATTTTAGGGGTAACCCACTTCTAACCACTTTCCATAATTAGAAAGTTCTCCATTTACTTTATTATTTAAATAATCCTCCTTGACTTTGTCACTTCACTTTATTATTTAAATAATCATCTTTGACTTTGTCACTTCACTTTATTATTTAAATAATCCTCTTTGACTTTGTCACTTCATTTTATTATTTAAATAATCATTTTTGACTTTGTCACTTCACTTTATTATTTAAATAATTTCTTCTTTGCAAGCACTTTGACCAACTAGAAAGTTCTCCATTTACTTTATTATTTAAATAATCCATAATTAGAAAGTTCTCCATTTACTTTATTATTTAAATAATCCTCCTTGACTTTGTCACTTCACTTTATTATTTAAATAATCCTCTTTGACTTTGTCACTTCACTTTATTATTTAAATAATCCTCTTTGACTTTGTCACTTCACTTTATTATTTAAATAATCCTCTTTGACTTTGTCACTTCATTTTATTATTTAAATAATCATTTTTTACTTTGTCACTTCACTTTATTATTTAAATAATTTCTTCTTTGCAAGAACATTGAAATCATATCACTCATGCTCCCCCTGGAACCATGCCTGCATCTCTGTGACCAATGTTCCCCCTAGAACCATGCCTTTATCCTCTGCATCTGATAAATCTCTCCCCCTTTGTCATCAATGGAAAATGTATCTTTCCATTCTTGGTTGTTCTCCCTAACTAACTCGTTTGATCTCCCAACCTGAACTGTCCTCTTTAAGATGCTTCCTCATGTACATCTAAGACATATAAGATAAGCATTCAAAATAATTCATTTTGGAGTAGAAATAACTCTGAGTCTCTGGAGAAGATAATCAAAGGCTTCCCGTGGAAGCGGTTTTGTAAAGATGTCTTCCACTTGTTCTTTGGTGCCCACATATTCAACTCTGATGTTTTTTTTTGCAACATGTGCTTCGTCTTGGAGTGCATCACTAGTTTCTTTGAGATAATGATGGCCCTTGTATTATTGCAATAGATTGGAATGGGCTCATCATACTCAACCTGTATATCTGTCAGAATTTGTTTCATTCATATAACATGTGTACATGTTGCTGCTGCAATATACTCTGTCTCGGTTGTAGATAAAGATACTGATGATTATTTCTTTCTTATCCATGATACTAAACACTCACCCAAGTAGAACGTTTCTCCACTGGTGCTTCTTCAGTCATCAATACAACATGCCCAATCTGCATATGTGTAGGCAATAAGTGATAGATCCTTTCCTTTTGGATACCATAATTCAAACTCTTATGTTCCTTTGAGATATTTGAAAATCCTCTTCACTGCTAATACATGTGATTCCTTTGGTTCTACTTAAAATCATGCCACTTGTCCAAATGCCTGCATTACATCTGGTCTGGATGATGTCACATATAGTAAGATACCAATCATTGACCTGTATTTCCTCTGGTCTATAGACTTTGAATCATCATCTTTTCTCAACTTGCAACTGGTTTGCATAGGAGTGGTAACTAGTTTGCAATCTTCCATTCTGAACCTCTTTATCATTTCTCCGATATACTTAGTTTGAGAAATAAAAATTCCTTGGTTGCTTTGACATATATGAAGACCCAAAAATAAGGATAGTTCTCCAAGTAATGGCATTTCAAATTCATTCTACATATCCTTTGAAAATGTTTGTCTTAACCTGTCATTAGTACTTCCAAAAAAATATCATGAACATAAATTTCAATTAATAAAATACTACCTTGAGTTACCTTTATGTAGAGGTTGTTTTCTGTGCTTCCTTTCCATAGTTTGTAGGGAGTTTTGTCATTTTTTTTTTTTTGAGAATTACTCTATTTTGAATGTGAACTGTTGTATGCACTATATGTGTCCAAAAAGTATCTGTCAATTTGGAATCCATTAGCATTGTTCGAGCTATTTCCTGTGTAATTATCATCCATTATGATAATGTTACTTTTTCTCTGAACCACTCTCTGAACCAATCTATGAATCCATGCTCTCGTCCACTTTCATATATCTTTCCAAACCTATTAAGTATTCTTACAAATCCATCTATGTCCATACTGTCCAAGACTCTACTTGTGCAAATGTCCATAATGTTGACCCATTTATCACTATACTATCATGAAGTCTTGAATAATCTATCAAACTATACTTCTGCTAACTGACTGCTCTGGATCTGTCTTCTCAAACTCTACAATTTTCTCGAAGGATGGTTCTTTGGTCTGTCATAACTATCGCATAGACTCCCCCTATCTAATATTCATATTACTCGGGACTCTCTAATCTGGATGGCTCAGAACAATTCTTGTTCTGATGTGTATTCATCATCATCTTCATTAGTAGATTCATCATCTCTCTAAGCTCTGAATTCTTTCTTTTTGTCTATGGATTCATCTTTCACTACAATATCTAAAGTACAATCTCTTGAACCCATTCCTTATTTACTTGTCCTTATTTTATTTAATTTATTTTCCAATCCTTTCTATATCTGACATCCTTCTTTTTCTCTGTAGATTTTTCATCATCTCGTTTTATTGCCAATATTGTGATCTCTGGGACCTGGTCTTTGTTCAGCTATTCTTCATATTTTCTTATCCATACTTTATTATATTTGATATCAGTGTTCTCCTTCATGGAAGTATCGATCATGCTTCTACAATCACGAGCTACGTGTCCATAGTTATGACATTTGTAAGATTCATTGTTATGTGGGGCCACATAGGCATTTATTTCTTGAACATTTCTTTTATAATCCCTGCAATCTGCAACCTTATGTCCAAAGTTAGTACGATAAAAACAATGACCATAAAAGAAATTTGCATACCTGGGAGTGAATGATCTTCTTTGTGGTGTAGTCCTTCTAAATTTCTTCCTTGACCGATCATTGTTATAGGATATATCCGTAAGTGCAGACACAAACCGATCTCCCTAGATCCACCTGGATCTAGAACAAAGCAATCCAGAATAATACTCTTTCCCTAGATTTTGACTATTGAATGAACTAAGAGGCAAGAACAAGGAACATACCTTATTAACGCTTTTGTTGGTCTTTGTTTCTCCTGCTTCACTCCAATTCTCTCATGCAGTAAAGACCAAGACAACACAAACCAAGTGGAGTGAAGAAAGCACAAATCATTCAACAATTAATCTATGTATATGATCAAGGAGTTATACAATAAAGTGACATCAGCTTTATGGGAAAGGAACATATTACTGTATCATATTAATAGAAAGAAAAATTTACAACCTGAGCCTTGATGTTGCAAACCTCCTTTCGATGGCTCCTAGCTCTGACACACACACTTGCTCACTTGCATGAAAAAGATCAGCTCCTTTGGATGAACTTGATGGAGTCTCCTTGCTGCTGCAGCTTCAATCCTTCACACAATTTCTTTCACTAATTCTCAATGAATCTTGCTTGAAATTCTTATCTTAACCTTTTCCATGAGAATTCCCTCAATTATATAGGAGAGAATGGATTAGTTACTTAGATAAGAATGATCCCAAAATATCAGGAAATCCAATACTAGGATAACCACTCGAATGCCATCTCATCCTTCTCGAAGATTCCCTTCTAGAAGCATCGAGAATTCAACTTTTTCCTTTCTTTAGAGAGTGTTCGCACCCTAGCAGTTATACATAGTGCGAACTTCTTGCATCCTGGCTTAAGGAAGCCTGCGAGAATCATGCATTCTCGCAGGAAAATGTACTAGCAACCTGCGAACATCCCTCAAAACTGTGATTTCTGGAAAGGGATGAAGGTAAATTTTCTCATGAAAAAGTTCTTATGAAAAGCCTGAGTACACCATCATTGATACATCATCATGAGGACCAAAATCATGGGTAACAGAATGCCCCCCAAAGTATGAGGTTAGAACCAGTGACAGCCGAAATACTTTGTAAGCCGCATGTGTGTGTCGGGAACCAAGAGCACACCTAATCGGAAACCTGCGAACAACCAAGCATCTGCAGAATATCTTATATATACCAATTCTGAAGTAGGCATTCCCATATGTAGATCATAGACTGATGACAATGTTTAGACCTGGGTTATAGCCACCAATCATACACTGTGGATCCATGCCGTCAAAATATAGCATAGCCACGAGGAATACACTGTGGATCTATGCGAGAAATTTCAAATTGAGACGACATAGCCACGAAACATACACAGTGGATATATGTGTCGCAGATTATACATACTCCATCAAAACCTGGACAAAAAGGTGATATCCAGGGTCTTCAATTTCGTCGCCCAAAGTACAAATCTAACCATGTGATTACATGTGCTGAAGTTGAACATGGCAGAAACCACTTGATTACCGGTCATTGATGAAATTGTTAACAAGTGCGAGGGAAATCACCATTGATGTCAATGACTCCCAAGGTACCCTAGTACAATCCATCGAGTGTGAATGAATGAGTTGAAGTCGAACATCCGATGGAATCTTTCGATCAGGGGTCAATGATGTAAACCCACTATCGAAAGCAAGGAAACCTGCCATTGAGGCATGCAAGCTCCAAGGTACCAGATAATTTCTAAGTCTTGATTCCAGATAATGAGCTGAAGTCGACGAAACAAAACTCGTCACGGGAGGGCCTTGATGTATCCCCCATCAATGACACGAAATGAGTAACTGATTTTGAAGGTGAAACAGAGCATGATGTACATTGGACCAGACACAGGGAAGGCTGATGCGGAGAGAATGGACAACTGCAGATGGCCGACTCAATATAGGTTTTATATGGACTTCTCTTGAACATATGAATGACACGACCAATGATTTGGCAACATTGACTCAAAGACGACACAAGGAATGACCTTGTAGCAAATCGAATGAGAGACAAATGGATTTCCCAAACCGGCTTCAAATGATGAATAGGGGGTGTCATGTTCAAGAGCGACACTTACTGCCAATTAGTACGAAGATGAAACATATCCCTTTCCCAAATTTTCCCCCACCATTTCTGGCAAGTACCTCTTTATTTTTACGCAATCTTGAAGAGGATCACATATGCTTGTTGATGTAAGCTCATCCTTCGGATGAGTCCCTCGGAGTATATTTAACGAACCCTAAGAAGGAGTGGTTCGGTCCCATTACGGGTTTGTCAATGTTTGTTTAACGACTCCAGAGATAGAAAACTCGAAGGTTTTTCAAGATTATAGAGTTTGGAAAAACACTTAAAAGAGAACTCTCTCAGTTCCTTTTTCGTAAGATAGTCTGGATAAGACCAAAAAAGAGATAAATCATCTCTCACCAGACGCGTACTTCAAATACTTTAGAGAGCGTGAAAATAGCAAGGTCGCTCGGCGATCTTTTCATGTTTAGAGAGTCTGAAAAGAGCTTAAAGAGGACTCCAGGGGGGTTCCTTTTTCGTATAACCTTGTTGAGCCCAAAAAAGTGATAAAACTATGCTCGATCACGTTCTCATGTATTCATGAGCGCAAGAACGAACAAAAACGACGCTCGAGGTTTTATGTGAAAACCATAAAAACAATCAAAGATCACGCAATAACAAAGAAAAACATGGCCATATGCCGATATTTGATTATCAAAATCATCAAACCTGCAAGAGTCACACTCATCTCGATATTAGGAATTAGGTTTAATCAATAAATAAACATAAAAAACCCAAAATGACATAGTAAAAAGTAAATTAAAAGAGTAAATAATCATTTTTACCATATCATTTCACATTTCCACTATTGAGCTCTAAAACCCCCTTTTTACCCTCTGAATTTGGCATCGATTTGCTGGAGCTACAGGAGACCATTCGACAAGTCGTCTGCAGTATTAAGGTAAGCTATTCATTCTTGACATTTTCATGGTTTAAATTTTTAATTTCATTGGTTAGTTTTCCAATTTCAACTGTCTTTTTGAACCCTACATGTGCATAGGCATTCTCACAGGCAGCCCATACGGGACCTGCGAGAATGATGTGTTCTCGCAGGTGAGCCTTAAGCCACCTGCGAGGTTCTCGCACTGTGCTAATGGGGCACCTGTGAGAACCGCAAACTCAAAAACTTTTTTAAATATTTAGCCAATGAAAAAGAATCCAAGTCATGAATAAAATCATTAATCCTCTTTTTATGTTCCTTGTGCATATAAATAGCCATAAGCATGGTGCTTGAGTGGCGTGAAAGAGAACACGAAGATGATAATGCAAATGTCAAGAATCATCCTCCTACCATAGCTGCATTGAGATATTGTGGGCTCTTAAAATACTTCCGCATCCCGGGCATGAGGGCCCAAGTCAGACTACTAGAGTTCCTGGTCCGTATGTGGGACCCAGATCAGCAGGTTTTCAATGTAGGAGCTCATACTTTGTCCATAGACATTGAGGACATATACTTTTTGACTGGATTGTCCAGGCGCGGGTATTATGTCAGCCTGACCGGTAGTAGAGGTGGTGGGCTCAAGATGAGTGAGTACTGCAATCAATACCGTGTACCTGAGGCTGAGAGGAAAAAAGGAAAAGTGGCTATCTGGGGGGTACAAGATTTAACTCTCCGGACTATACTTTTTACTATAGCTCGGATGGCTGGGAGTTATGCTCCCCATATGGCATTACAGAGCTACTTCTAGTACACCATCGAGTGTACTGAGCCTCGAGTATTCAACTGGGTGGATGTTGTGCTTCGCAGTATCAAAAGGAAATTAACCAAATGCAGGCGAGGTGAGTTGAAACAATTTGGGTATGGATCTTTGTTGGTGTCCTTCTTCTGTGAGAGGGTCCCCGTATTTAGACTACAGGTTGAGTGGAACCTATCGGGTCCTAGATATCCAAGGATGTTGAGATGGTGTCAGATTATGTCCCGGCACATGGCAGGACCAATCGTCAAGTACGACGATATTTTATTTGACTGGCTGCAAAACTAGATGATGATGTTCGATGACTACGCATATGTCGGGTTGGATTTCCGAGGAGATCTGGATTTGGCATTGCCTGAGGACGCTCAGTGGGGTGACCTTGGTAAGAAGTACATGCATTTTCTCTTTTTAAATGTTTTTGAATTTTAATCATATTTAAATGTTTTTGTTTTATATATTTATCCAAAGACTAATACAAAATCGTTTGTTGATAACACAGATGTTGGACCGTATAGACCTCCTAGCACTTCTCCTATTCAGTGGAGAGGAGAGGCAGCAGTGGCAGCACCACAGTATGCAGAGGATTATCAGGTGGTGGAACAGAATCTTGAGGGCTTGACAACAGACATTCCAGATATGACTCTGGAAGAGGTTCCACGACGTGATCAACGTCACACTGTAGGGGTATCAGCATCTATGAGTCGACTGCTCCATAGGGTTGCTAGGGCAGTAGTGTGTTACTGTGAACATCATCCATGACGTCACTTTGTAGAAGCTATAAGCTTCAATTTTTGATATTTTGGTCTTCGGACAAACTTTTGTAAAAACAAACTATTTTGATCGTTATATATACAAACGGATTCTACCGGTTTACTTTTAAAATGTGTGAATATTAATGTGATTGATTTATAAATGATTCAAATGTCTGTCCAATACATAATTAGCCAATGCATCTGTTAATGTATTTAGACATCTAGGAATATGTTGATATTCAATGTAATCAAAAGAACGTTCCAAGAGGCGAATCCACAAATACACCTGTAACAAAGTAGGACTTCGAATAGTATAGATATTACTTAACTGTAGTACTACTAACTGTGAATCAATTCGCACAACCAAACGGCGAATTCCGAGCGAGATAGCGTCAACCAATAACTCAATAATGACGCTATACTCTGCAATTTTGTTGGTCGCACGGCCGAGACACACACCTTGTAATGATACAAGTTCGTTGGTAGGGGCATAAATAGCCCACGCAACGGAAGCAAGGTTCTGAGTACTACGGCTAGCACCATCAGCGAAGCCAATATAGGGTAGCGAACTCTTCGACATCTGGAAATCAAACCACAACGTCACATAAGGGAAGAGACCAGATAACGACAAAAGCAAACTAAAGTAGCACACAAAAAGTATGATACAATAAAAATACAAGTACTTATGCACAGATGATTTATGCATAGTACTTCTTCAAGTACAACTCATTCCTGGGTTCACTCAAAGGGATACCATCATAATATACCAATTCATACACTCCTTTTTCCAAGACTCGACGAACGATATAAGGACCTCGCCACATGGCTTCGAATTTCCCAGCTCCTAAAATATCTCGATCTTGTTCATAGACGAGGACAAGATCTCCCTCGGAGAAAATGCGAGGCTTGACATGCTTGTTGTATTGTTCTTTAACACGTTTCTTCTGGGCTTCTATCACTAGAGTGGCGTCACGTCGAGTTTTGTCTAACCGCATAAGATACAGTAGATGTTCTTCTTCAACAAAAGTATTGGGAAGGAGTTCAACGGCTAGCTTCAAAGAGGGTATCTCACATTCTATAGGAAGAATGGCTTCCACACCATAGACTAATCAAAAAGACGTAAACCCAGTAGCGGACTTGACAGATGTCCGGTACGCCCACAATGCCGAAAACAACATTGTGTGCTAACTTGTTTTATGAACCCCTATCATTCGTCGAAGCATAGTTATAAGAACTTTGTTGATTGCTTCGACCTGGCCATTGGATTGTGGATAATAGGGCGTTGAGTTATCATGGTGAAGACCCAATTTCTCAGTAAGTTCAGACATCATAAAATTCCTAAAGTGGCTACCGTGATCAGTAATGATAGCTTGAGGCACACCAAAATGAGCTATGACGTGGTTAAAAAGAAACAAGGTTGTGGTCTTTCCAGTATTATCGAATGTCGGCATCGCCTCGGCCCATTTTGTAAAGTAATCAATAGCTACAATAATGTAACCATGCCCCCCGGCCGAGTGAGGGTGACATGTCATGAAATCGATGCTCCATTTCGCAAAGGGACCAACTGAGACCACAGGGTGAAGAGGAGCAGGATGTGACTAAATTTTCTTATTGTATGTCTGGTAGGCATGGCATTTCTGAACGACAGTAATGCAGTCGTTAAACAAAGAAGGCCAAAAATATCCTGCGCGTAAGATCTTTTGGGCAGTAGCATACCCAGACATATGACCACCACATTCTCTAGAATGGCAGTCATTCATAGCTTTCTCAGCTTCATCAAACATGAGACAATGACGAAAAACTGAGTCAATTCCTCGACGATAAAGAGTATCCCCGAGTATAATGTATTGACGTGCTTGATATCGTATGCGACATCGTTCAGGACTAGACAAAGTAGGTCGGAAAGTTTGGGTTTGGAGATATATAATGATATCCCCATACCAAAGATCATCAGTGCTAATAGGGAAAAGAGATTCATTGGGTAATGAATCAACTGCTACATTTTCCATTGCGGGGTGAGGAAAATCACATATCAACTCAGCAAAAACTAGAGACTTCTTAGACTTGGTGCGATCGAATTCCAAGTCAAACTCATGGAGTATCACAATCCACTTAGAGTATTTTCCCCCTAGCAACTGACGTGTCAAAAAATGTTGCATAGGGTTGCAATGAGAAATCACAGTAGTTTTACGTGAGAGGATATAATGCCGGAAGCATTGGACGGCTTGAACGGCAGCCAAGGCCAGTTTCTCAACATGTTGATAATTGATTTCTGTAGGTGTGAGACTTCGACTCAAGTAGTAAACAACATGTTCGTTGTGGTTATCATCCTCCTGGACGAGAACCATACCAATAGTATACTCCGAGGCAGCAAGATAAAGGAAATAATCGCGATTGTAATCGGGAGGAAAGAGGAGCGGAGCTCGCGTCAGGGACAACTTCAATGCTTCAAAAGAATTCTTAGCAACGACATCCCAGGTGAATTCAGAATCTTTCTTTAAGAGCCGCGTAAAACCACGAGTGATCTCGGCGTAATTAGGAATAAAACGACGAAGAAAGTTTGCTTTCCCCTGCAAACTTTGCAACTGGCGAAGTGTAGAAGGAGGAGGGAGATTAAGAATCGCCTCAACCTTAATAGGATCCACCTGGATCCCTTGACGAGAAACAATGAAACCGAGAAGACGGCCGGACTCTATGCAAAAAATGCATTTATGAGGATTTAGATGGATGCGATAGAACCGACAGCGAACGAAAATGGCTCGGAGGTGGGTAGGGTGATCGAATCTGTGCATAGAATGAGCGGGTAGATCGTCCAAATAAGGTTGAATGATGTGCTTTATATCATGAAAAGAATAAGACATAGTGCGTTGGAAAGTAGCGCTTGCGTTCTTAAGACCGAAAGGAAGTTTCCTGTAGGCAAAAGTACCCCAAGGACAAATAAAAGTTGTCTTATGTTGGTCCTCGGGAGCGATGTTAATTTGATTATAGCCGGAGAAACCATCCATAAGAGAGACGATTTCACTTCCGGCACAGTCATCGACAATCTGATCGACGAAAGGGGTAGGAAATTTGTCCTTGGGACAGGCTTTGTTTATATCCTGTAATCAACACATACGCGAATGTTGCCTCCTTTTTTGTCTGTCGGGACAAGATTGGAAACCCAATCAGTGAGGGCCACCGGATAAATAAAGCCGGCTTCTAAAAGTTTTTCAACTTCGAGCTTTATAGCATCCGCCTTACAGGGATGAACTGGACGAAGGCGTTGTCGGACAGGTTTAGCTCCGGGGTATGTCTTTATCTCATGTACTTCAATCGCAGGGTCGATACCTGGCATCTCTTCATAACTCCAGGCGAAAATGTCATGGAATTCTTTGAATAGAGACGTATAGGTGACTATCTCGTCAGGGGAACACGAAGCTCCAATATGAACATTCTCAACAATCCTAGGTTTAATGGATATGTCAATGGGAATCGTGGGCGAGATGTTACTTAAGTTCCCCTCGGCAAAAACATCACGTGTAGACACGGGAACAGTGGAGATAACCACAGCGGTTGACGGAGTCGAAATCCGTTGGTAGTTCTCAAGAGTGTGTTGCTCCAGAAAGAGAATGGAACGATGATGCCCATCATCCCAAGGGGTGTCTTCCATGACGGACATGATCATCTCATCAGTGGGAAAGATAACATGAAAAGGATCGGGAGACAACTCATCAAGAGAGAGAGTAGAAGATGTTGCCGATTGAATGGCCTGGTAGGCAGATTCGACCGGACTTAACGGCATAGCGTCGCCGTAACGAAGATGATCTCTAGGGTCAGGGAAAATCCAAGGGTCGTGAGACGCAGGAAGTTCATGCGGTACGGTGGAGATCATGTTGATAGAACCAACTGACGAGCATGGAACATCGGGCGGTGGAAAGGGAAAAGTACCCATTAACGAGGAGTCCTTTAACAGGCCTACACCGACGTTCTCGTAACCCGGTGGGGTTCTAGCAATAAACGACACATTGCCAGTACGAGTATCCGAATTGAAGAAGGCTAGTTGATCAACAGTGACAACCTTTCCTTGATGATGGAAACGTAGCATACGAAAGAGAGTTGACACAACAACACGCATGGAATCGATCCAGCTGCGGCCAAGCAGAAGATTATAATCAAGGGGAGCGTCAAAGACTTCCATTTCAACTTGGACCATTTTTCCTTCTAACGTGATAGGCAACGAAGGAAGAACGTCGTAGGGCTTAAAACCTGAGCCATTGAAGGCTTTCAGAGTGTTCTGGGATTCATTTAAAGGAGGAGAGCCAATGGCTTTCCAACAAGCAAGAGACATAACACAAGTCGAGGCACCCTCATCGATAACAGTTCGGCAAATGCTCTTGTCAGAGACCACCACTTGAATATGGAACGCGATTTGAGGGGGTAACCTTGGAATGTGATCTTCCAAGTCAAAGATTATTAAATTCGTATCTGTCGGGTCAATTCCACCTATAGCTTTCAACAAGGCCTTATGTTGTGCAAGACAAGACTGAAGGACTTCAAGGGCTGACATCGCGGAAGGGGCCTGGGCCAGATCTTCAACTATGTTGTAGTTCTGGGCGGCATGAGCGTGAGGATTGAAAGCACGACTCCCTTTGGAGGGGGTCGCAGAACAGTGTCTAGGCTCGGTCGTTCGAGATGAAGAGGACCGTTAGTAGGTGGAGTTGCTGGGGAGGATTGGACCAACGAAGGGGGTAAATCATCAACCTTCTCCTTAGATGGATAATAATCTTTGGCTCGAGTAGTGAGCGCAACGTTGTTCTGCTTAGAATCACCATTACACATCAAAACATATGATGTTGTAGACAAAGAAGGTTGGTCATGAATGACCAACTGAGCCTGCTGTTGAGACAGGAAGGGTTGGGACAAGACAGCCGTAGTAGGTGGTTTCGGTGTTCCTTTAAGGAACTGATTGACCTCGGCACGTCGTGGACAATCCTTCGTGTAGTGATCATCACCACAGATAAGGCAAGGGTATCGGGGTTTGCGCTTATCCCGATCATCAACAGGGATAGTTTTGGTTTGTTTTGCTTGATTATTATTTTTTCCCTCCTTATTCTTACCTCTCCCCTTTTTAGATTTGTTCTTACCGGCAGGGGTAGATTGAACAACATTTACCTCTGAAGTCTTGCCGGTGGGAGGGGGCAGGAGACGGAGTATTTTTCACATTAGAAGAAGAAGATTTAGGGTTCACGCTTGAAACAGAATGTGATTGGGTTTGGGCAGTACCAATCACACCATCAGTCGCATGTGAGGCAGCTGGAGTGGTTGAAGTGCTGGAAGTATTAGGGCGAGGCAAATCAGGTAGAAAATCATAAAGGGTTCCCGTTTGCGAATAAACGAGATCAAGATACTGAGCACGACTTATAGCCTGCTCTTCCGTGATGATGCCACCCATGGCTATCTCCTTACCGATCTCGTTCACAAATGATTTTGTAAACCATTCAGCCAGCAACTGATCAGGGAGCTCAAGTTTAATGATACGTCGCCTCCTTCGCCACTCATGGATGTGATCAAAAATATGAGTGCCTTTACTTTGTTTGAAGGAAGTCAAAATCTCAGTCCCAGTATCATAACGGATCGGTAAATGGTAATGCGTAAGGAAAGCCATAGATAGGGTGTTGAATCAGAGAAGAAACCTCATGGCAATTCAACGTACCACTTCGCAGCAGAACCGGTAAGGGTTCATTGAAAAAGACGAAGACGAATAGAGTCATCCATAAATGAGTTGGATGAACACCATAGGTGAAAAGTCATGACGTGATTATTTGGGTCCTCTCCCACTTTGCCATCGAATTTAGGAATGTCTGATGGAAGCTTGGCGAGGATAACAGGCCATTGGGGAGAGTGACGAATAGGATCATTCAAAATCCTAGACAAGTCTGGAAAATCCAAAGTAGCAATAAAAGGTAACTGTCGATTCACCTGCGGGTATTGATGGCTTTGGGGCAAAAGCCCTGTCGGCAAACTAGTAGGACCGTAAGCAGTCTGCCCATAATGGGAAGACCCAGGCAGATTCAGTGGTGGTTGGAGAGGATAATAACTCCAGGGATTGTAACCCTGAGCGAAGACTTGCAGTTGAGCATTCGGACCCTAACCCCAAATAGGATTGGGTATACCTGGGTAAGGTTGGCCTGTAGTAGGGACAGGCTGGTGCCCCCCAGTCGTTTGAGGAGGATTTTGTATCATCTGATTCCAAAACTGGGCTAAAGAAGGAGGTATATTTTGTCCAAAGGGTGATGGTGGTCTCACTATCGCAGGTGGAGTTCCCACCGGAAATTGTGTTCCAATCGAAGGCTGTGTATTAAGTGGAATGTGTCCGGTAAGAGGAGGGTGAAACGTACCACCTGGTCCACCAATAGGAATCTGCAAGTTGGGTGTAATGGATGGGATAGTGCCACTAGGATTAGGGTTACCAGAAGGAAATTGGGGGAGTGTCGGAGTAAAACCGGGAATAGGATGCCCAGGAAAAGAAGGACCACCTGGAGAACCAGTCGGGGTTTGTGGAGGTGTTGGAGTATTCAACAAAGCACTCAACGCACGCTATTCGGGTGGTAGTGTCGGAATAAAACCGGGAACAGGGGCAAGATCAGTTGTTGTAGTGAACCCGGTTGGGACACTCGTAGTAATCGCGAGATGGGCCATTTCGGCAGGGAGAGTAAAGTGATAAGTAGTAATCAACGGTACAGTCTCTGTCTCAGAAAACACCTGGGGGTTGATTTCGGAGACTACAGGCGAATCAGGACCAAAAAGGGGTCTGCGGACATCTGCAGACCAAAAAGGATTTTGGCCTTCTTCACCAGGAAAAGGCTCAGCGGGTGATCCAGAAGAGGTAACAACTAAATCTCTGGAAGAATCTAATCGCACAAAAGGTTGTTCACCACGACGAATTCGAAAATCCTCTCTAGTATTGGTAATTTGGAAATGTTCTAGAGAGTTAGTTCGTTCTACTTATGGAGGTGGTGTAGAAACGTCTGGAACTTCACTCTGCCGAGGAGAGTCCTCAGGAGTGGCACCCTGCTGAGGAGAACCCTCATGGGTAGCGGTAGGTAAGGGTTGTGAACCGTCCAGATGATCTGTAGATAAACCCTGCATTCTACGTGAACGACGTGGGGGAGCTATTGTGAACAAGTGACAAGCTCTGCGAAAAAACTCTTATGGTCAACTTCGAGAAAAAAACAACACCCGCTAGTAAACAAAATCTAGGAAGCAAAACCAAGCAAACAAGACCTTCTAATTTCGAAGCCACTAGTTGGTGATGAAATCCAACGTCGCAACGACGAGACGAGAAGGGGCGGGGCTAAGGTGGAAAAGTTACGTTGATGACCTGCTTAACGGAATTACACCCTGGTGCAAGCTTCCACGCAGTAATTGTGGATTTACTCTCCAAGCAGCCCGAGTGAGTTTGGTCAACGTCAATTCCAGGTACCGTGAAGACTTTCCCCTCCACAGTCACCTTGGGTAAGAACCTAGAGAGACAGGCCACTAAGGTCACCACAAACAATAGTAATGCCTGGGGAAACAGTCGACAGTCCAATCCACACACAAGGGTAGGGTATCGAGCCCGAAATCAACTCAAAAGGGTTCCACTCATCATTGTGGGTATACCTTGTGAGTGACCCCTGTAATACGTGCAATCTCTACACTGATATCAACAAAGCAGGGTGAGTAACTCTGCCAACATCAATGCGACCTAGTGCTTGACCCTTGTGTGAGAAGGGCTTCCCAGGACAGAATGTTGCAAATAAAATTTAACACTCCCTAACACAAGATGCTATTGTGTGGTTTATGATTTTGGAGAGTGTATCTCTTTTCCTACTCCAAAGCGCTAGCCTAGCTAAATGTTGGTGTAAAAGAGCCCTAGAAAAAAGTTACTAGATAAATTTTATGATTACGCAGTGTTATTAAGAGCTTTTGTTACTCAAAGGTAACGGTAATGAAACTTATGTTGTATGACTCTGACCCAACAATGCAAATGCAAGGATGAGAATGAAATCAATTACTTTTCATTCAATGAAGCCTATGTATGGGAGAGAGAGAAAGTTTTCAAGATCAACCGTGAACTACAATGCACAATTTCCTTTAAAATGTCAATGCAAACGATCACTTATCAAATGACAATTCTCTATTGTGTCTTTTTCAAACTTCAACAATCTCAAAAATTTAATAATTTGATTTTCAATGTTTTCTAAAAAGAAAAATGATTTTTGAAAGAAAAACTTGTTTGTTCACTTTCCAAAAAGGACTCAGACTATGACAACAAGAGTACTAAAAACCAAATGAACAAGCAATAATAAACACCCAATCCACTCTTTCAATGAAAGCAAAAATAAAGAGCAAAGCAATTTAGTCTTTTTCAAATGCAAAAGAAAATGATCTCTCAAACCAACAAGCAAATGAGAAAAACCAAGCACTTAACTTTCAACCAATCACTGGATCTCAACTAATCAAAAACACTCAGATTCTGAAGACAGAGAGAATGGGTTTGCCAAGAAAAGCTAAGAAATGAAAGTCAAGTCCAAAAAGACAAGAAAAGCCTTGAAACCCTAAGACTATTCATGCACACAAGAAAAGCCAAGAAAGATATCAATCAGAGGTCCAAGAAACTCATAAGAGGCAATCAAACTGACCTAGGCAGTCAGAAAGACCAAATCTTAAAATCAAAATTTTGAAAAAATTATGTTCGCAGGCAAGCAATGTAACACAGTGCGAGAATCACTAATTCTCGCAGGTGAACCTTTATCAAGGTGCGAGAACCTCGCACTGAAACATATAGGCAGGGTGCGAACCCTACCAGTTCTCGCAGGCTGCAATGAAGTGCAGTGCAAGAATGCCTAAACTTAATCAAAAAATTGAAAAATGAAGCAAATTTCAAAAAGGGTTCTGGACCCAGAATGTCTATCAGGATATCCTGAAGACTCGGAGACTGATAGGACAGGATAAAAATGAAACTAGAGCAAATGGCCACAGAAAAACACTAAAAGCCACAAAGAAAATGGGATGCATCCCCAGTGGAGTCGCCAATTTTGTTATAGGATATATCCGTAAGTGCGGACACAAACCGATCTCCCTAGATCCTCCTGGATCTAGAACAAAGCAATCCAGAATAATACTCTTTCCCTAGATTTTGACTATTGAATGAACTAAGAGGCAAGAACAAGGAACATACCTTATTAACTCTTCTGTTGGTCTTTGTTGCTCCTGCTTCGCTCCAATGCTCTCGTGCAGTAAAGACCAAGACAACACAAACCAAGTGGAGTGAAGAAAGCACAAATCATTCAACAATTAATCTATGTATATGATCAAGGAGTTATACAATAAAGTGACATCAGCTTTATGGGAAAGGGACATATTACTGTATCATATTAATAGAAATCAAAATTTACAACCTAAGCCTTGATGTTTCAAACCTCCTTTCGATGGCTCCTAGCTCCGACACACACACTTTCTCACTTGCATGAAAAATATCATCTCCTTTGGATGAACTTCATGGAGTCTCCTTGCTGCTGCAGCTTCAATCCTTCACACAATTTCTTTCACTAATTCTCAATGAATCTTGCTTGAAATTCTTAGCTTAACCTTTTCCATGATAATTCCCTCAATTATATAGGAGAGAATGGATTAGTTACTTAGATAAGGATGATCCCAAAATATCAGAAAATCCAGTACAAGGATAACCACTCGAATGCCATCTCATCCTTCTCGAATATTCCCTTCTAGAAGCATCGAGAATTTAGCTTTTTCCTTGCTTTAGAGAGTGTTCACACCCTAGCAGTTATACACAGTGTGAACTTCTCGCATCCTGGCTTAAGGCAGCCTGCGAGAATCATGCATTCTCATAGGAAAATGTACTAGCAGCCTGCGAACATCCCTCAAAACTGTGATTTCTGGAAAGAGATGAAGGTAACTTTTCTCATGAAAAAGTTCTTATGAAAAGCCTGAGTACACCATCATTGATACATCATCATGAGGACCAAAATCATGGGTAACAATCATGATCATGATTGAAGCTTCTTTGTGGCTTGAACATGGATAGTCTTCTTGAAGATGTATCTTTATTAGTTTTCTTAAATTCTGGTTGACCATGATTCCTTCCTTTGAGTACTTCTTCATAACTCTTTATGTTTTCTTCATTCTTGTTTTCTAGCAATGTAGAGTGCTTCTGTTCATTCTCTACAAATGATGTGGATGTTTCTGTCTCTTAAACGTTCTTGTTGAGCTTGACGATTTTGACTCTTAGTGTAACAACTTCTTCTTCAAGATTCCCAACCTCTTCTTCTTTCTACATTATCTGAGACTTTATGACCTCTTATGTTCTCTTTGCTTCTTCAAGTTGGATTTTCAATGTAATTATTTCTTCTTATAGTCTTCTCTCTTCTTGACCAAACTCTTCCTCAAGTTGGTTTAAGTCATTGGTTATTTCCTTGAGATGATCCATCAACATATTTTCTCTCGTTTCTACTTCTTCCTTTTGTGCTGGTATGTTGGCTTCTAAACATTTCTTTTGATATTGTAGAGTTTCTTCAATTCTTCTGGACTCCTCTAGTTGAGCTTTTAAATTCTTGATGACCTGCTGATCTTTTTCGAAACCTTGAACACTTTCCTTTTTCTTCATCAATTCTTTCTTGGATGACATGTTTTATTCTCTTTCTTTCTTTATATATTCAATTTCACTGATCAATTTTTCTCTGTAATCAACTTATGCTTATTCATACTTTTCCTCTTTTGAATCTGTCTGACATGATGAGTATCTTTCTTCTTTTTTTGTAGCTGCATCTTCTTTGGCATTTTCTAAATTTGTAATGGGTGAAGAATATATGTCATATAACTTATCCCAAAGTTCTTTGGATGATGAACATTTACCAACCTTTTCTCTTACCGTATTAGGTAATCCTTCCCAGATGAAATCCATTTCTATTTTGTTATTCTTCTTCAATTCCTTCTTGGCTACAGACTTTGCCCTTTTTGAACTATCATATCTTGTAACAACTGATAGCCAAATATAATGTCCCTATTCCTGTAAAAATACTTTTGTCCTTCTGCTCCACATCTCATACTTAAAACCATTCTGACCATTAAACATTGGTACTCCATTCTTAGAATAATCCATGATCTCCTTCCAGTGGTTAAATTGTTTACTGAAGGAACCGACTCTGATACCAATTGTTAGATTACTGAAAGGGGGGTTGAATCAATAATAGAGCAATCTAATCGTTTTTAACCATATAATGCAAGTGTTATATCAATGTAGAATTATCATCCAATATTTGCATAGTAAATAAACAATGAACAAATGAACAATCATACACATACACAGTACACCAATGTTTTTACGTGGAAACCCAAAGAAGGAGAAAACCACAGAATGATTTTTCTTATATGTATTGAATAATTACATTCATTAGAAGAACCAACTTCCTTTGTTTCCAGCTGGAACTGGAAGGAGGCTCCAACCCCCTAGTTTCACAGGATACAACCTGAGGGAAGCTCCAACTTCCCAATTATTTGGCTACAACCAAAAGGAGAATACAACCAGAAGGAGTTTACAACCCCCTATGTTCTTCGGCTACAACCGAAAGGTGGCTACAACCACCTATCATTTCCCAGTCCAACCACCCTGATGTATAAGTAGAATGATGGAATCACTGTCACAATATCATTGTGAGATATTCTATTTTAAACCTGTACCAATCAACCTGCACCAAACAACCTGTACGAATAACCTGAACCATGCATCAACCATGCATCAACCTGTACCTCAAACTGTAATCAACCTATACCTCAAACTGTAATCAACCTGTACCATAGTGATGCAGGAGCATCTCTTTCAAAGTCAGAATGCAAGAGTGGAGGCAAAGGAACCACATCTCAGCATGACAGAGTTCACATTAGAAATTAACTCAGAATTAAATCGATTGGTTGAGATATTTTTGAAAGCAACATTTTTAAATATGTCGTGTTTGTAAAGTCGTTAAGGACAGTAAGGGGTTGAAGATATGGAGTGTTGACTCTTATCTGGCAATAACTGTTATTTATTTTAATAGTATATATTAGGTAACCACTAAGAGTTTGATAGGATGTGTTACAGACAGGACGATGAGAGATCATGGAGTCGGTCCTTAGATAGCTTATTGTTAGATAGTCCCCTTCCCGAGTGTTTTCCCTTCTTTTATCCTCCTTTTCCCCTTGTCGCATTCACCGCCTTCTCCCTTCATTAATTAACACCCACCTTATCCCTCCATTAATTGTCATCTACCTTATGCCCCCTTTCATAAATGGGTTGATCTTCCGATACAAATAATAATTAATAATTTATTAAACTGGATTTTATAAAACAAATATTTAATCATCATTATTAATTTATTAATTAATTAAACTAATATACATTAAACAATTATTTAAATCATGACAATTGATTAATTACTTAGGTTTTTTACATACACCCACCCTTCAGGAAACTTCATCCCGAAGTTAAAGTATTTTATGATACAAGGGAAAAGACACATGGTTCACACATTCATATCCAATAAACAACATTTATTAGTAAGTAAGCCAAGAAAACTCATACATACTAGTGTACATGTACAAGAAATGCATGTGTACCTAGTACATACAAATCTCATGCATGTACTAATAATATTAACTATCACCTCTATAGTAATTTATGTATGCATCCAATCCAATCAACAAGACTATTCATTTTATAAAAGATAATTTGTTAAATCCCTTAATTACAATAATCTATCTCAACAATGTTATTTATACAATTTTAGTTTAAGTAATTATGAATATTCATATATACACGTTTTCTTTTCAGAAGGAAAAACAATAAATTCCACCATAAGGAAAATCTCCATACACTCTCAACTATTTCTACTCATCCTTCCTCCCTAACTTATTTCCATCTTCCATTCCTATCCTTCCTCTGCTAGACTATCTTGGAGCATCAACTATATTGACCTAACTCCAAATATAACCCATAAGAGGAAGTGTCACTATCTTGACCAAGCTTCCCCAGCAGGCAACTGACAGTCATCATCACACATCTAGGGGAGTGTGAGCTAACACCGTCCTCCCATGACTCCAGGTTTCAGAGGATACACGGTGGGAAATGACTCCACCCCTCCTAATAGAACTAGGGTCCACACCCTACAATGGAATATACAGTGGCACCGTGTTGTTGGGAATTTTGTCATCATTTATTCGATTTTAGGCACTCTCACAACCTGAAATCCTGCACTGGTCCACATAGCATAGAAATACATTCAAACCAATATAATTTCACATACAAAGATTCATACCATATTATTTCTCGGTCGGTGGTCATGACATCCACTTTCATTACCATTATCCCTTGGCTATTTCATATCCCATTGACCTGCAAATTAGTCTATAACACAAACTCATACATATCTATGTATTATCATAATGTAAATGTATCCGACCATAATCTCAATTCGATATCCATGTACCAACAACTTTAATGTCAAAATTTCCAAGTTATAAATAGATCTCATAATATCCCCATAATTCAATTAACGTTACCCGTTCATAAGATTTTCATTTACATCATAGATTGCATCATATCCACCATCATTCACATAACGTTAAACATTCATAGATTTCACATTCACATAATGGATTGCATCATATCCATCATCATTTAAGTGACATTTAAACATTTATAGAATTTGCATTCACATAATAGGTTGCATCATATCCATCATCATTCAAATAACATTTAAACATTCATAGAATTTACATTCACATAATAGGTCGCATCATATCCATCATCATTCAAATAACTTTTAAACATTCATAGAATTTACATTCACATAATAGGTTGCTTCATATCCATCATCATTCAAGTGACAATTAAACATTTATAAAGGTTCATACGTCTTAAAAGTTCAAGTGTATCATTAATAGTTTTACTGTGAATAGAAAATAAAGGTGATTAGGCCACAGGTAATCCTAGCTGTCTAAGTCAAAAGGTGGTGTTACATACACCCAACCTTCAAGAAACATATTCTTGAGGTGGTCAAAAGTGAGGGATAATCTCGTCGTAATGTCTCGGCATCCTCCCAAGTAGCAGAACCTGGACTAAACTTGTCCCACTGGACCTTAACTTGGTCTACCAGACGGTTCCTGAGTTGTCGGACTCTACGGTCCAATATGTGTAACAGTTCTACTGTGAGGGTTCCCACATCCAATACTGGCAATTCCTTCCAATTTAGTTTATGTCATTCATCATCAACATAATGACGTAGAACAGATACATGAAAAACATTATGAGTTTTATGCAAGTGGGGTGGCAATACGAGATGATAGAAAATAGGTCCAATTTTCTCTTGGATTTTGAACGGTCCTATAAATCGAGGTGACAACTTTTTCCCCTTCCCGAACTGAATGGTACTCTTATTGGGTCTGATACGAAAGAAAACATGATCTCCCACTTTATAACTTTGGTCAGTCCTGTGTGCATCTGCATAACTTTTTTGTCTATCCTGTGCTTCCTTTAGTCTCTACCGAATCTAAATCGCATGTTCCTCCATCTCTTGAATCAACTCTGGCCCAACTGTTACTCACTCTTCTAATCTTTTCCAACTCAACGATGTTCTACATGGCCTTCCATAAAGAGCTTAGTAGGGTGGCATTCTGATGGAGCTATGAAAACTGTTATTGTAGGCGAACTCTACCAAAGGTAGGTACTTCTCCCAATGGGTTTGATTATCCATAACATACATCCTAAGAATGTATTCCATGACCTGATTTACTCTCTCAGTTTTTCCATCTGTTTCTGGATGATAAGTTGTGCTTAAATTCAACTGAGTCCCCAGTGTTGACTGCAAATTTTTCCAAAACCTAGAAGTGAATCTGGAGTCCCTATCTGAAATGATTTTCTTAGGTATCCCATGCAAACGGATGACCTCACATACAAACACATATGCCACATCAGTGACATTGTAAGTGTCTCTAACCAAAATAAAATGAGCACTCTTGGTCAACTTATCAACTATCATAATGATGGCATTGTGTCTATGAGATGTGAGTAGCAACCCCACAACAAAATCCATAGAAATGACTTCCCACTTGGACATAGGAACATCATGTGGTTCTAGGAGTCCTGTCGGGTGATGGTGGTCGGCTTTAACTTGTTGACACTCTAGGCACTTGGTGACAAAATGGACTACATCGCGCTTCATGCCTATCCAGAAGAAGAGCTTCCTCATGTTCTCTTTTGTTCTTGGAATAGATGAGGATATCATCTAAAAAGACTTGTACAAAGCAGTCTAAGTACTTCTGGAATACACTGTTCATCACGCTCATGAATACTGTTGGTGCTTTGGTCAATCCGAAAGATACTACAACAAAATCATAATGCCCAAACCGAGTTCGAAAGGTAGTTTTAGGAATATCGCCTTCCTTAATCCTTAACTGGTGATACCCTAATCGCAAATCAATTTTTGAGAATACCGCTACTCCTTTCATCTGATCGAAGAGATCATCTGTTTGTGGCATTGGGTACCTATTTTTCACTGTAGCACGGTTCAAGTCCCTGTAATCTATACACAGTCATAAGGAACCATCCTTCTTCTTAACAAAAATTACTGATGCACCCCAAGGTGAGACACTAAGCCTTATTATCCCTAAATCGAGTAGTTCTTTCAACTACATCTGCAACTCACAAATTTCTGGCGCTGTCATCCTATACGGAGTCTATGAAATTGGTTATGTACCAGGCTTTAGCTCAATAGTAAAATAAATCTCCCTCTCAGGAGGTACCCCTGACAATTCATTCGAAAAAACATCCTTAAACTCTGAAAATACTGGGTACTGATCCAAGGAGGGTCCCTTCCTTTCATTCACTGCTTCCACTACATATAGTCGACACCCTTGCCTCATGCACCTCTTAACCTTCCTAGTTGAGATAAAGTGTAGAGACACCTTTCTCTGTACACCGTAGATCTCTACTAGCCTTCCTTCATCGTCAACACAAAGCACTCTTTTTGAGAAACAATCTACCATAGATTGATGGGATTCTAACCAATCCATTCCAATGATTAGGTCATATGTCCCGAGGGTAGTGACGTATACCTTCAACCTGGTAGTACACACTCCCAGGTCTACTAGACAATTATCAACGCTAGGTCCTACAACTTGTTTTTCCCCCAAATCCATCTCGACTTGTTTAAAGCCATCGTGTTCGTAGGCTCTCAACCTACTCTTTTCTAATGCATATGGTGAACTGAAACTATCTGTAGCACCAAAATCAAATAAAATTTTAACATTGATATGATTTAGCGTACCTGATGACTCCACCACCGTGGATTGATGTTCTGCCTAGCGACTATTAACCGCTACGTAAATCTGGTGGCTGCCACTTTCTCTTCCCATCGGGGCCTTTCCTTCTCTATGCACAAATATTGCTTGCAAATCTGGGCAGTCACGCTAGTAATGGGGTCCTCCACATCCCGATCATGTAACATGAGATTGAACCTGTACACTGCTCTGTGATGGTCTCTGAAATGAGTTCCTTCCCCTAGAACCCCTGCCCCTACTACTTGCTCCCTGAGAAGGTTGTGGACCTGCCTGTGTCATTGGTGATGACTGGGATGCTGCACTCGCTACCATTGAAATACCTATGGCAACTATGTTTCACAACTGAGAGGGGGGGTGAATCAGTTGTTACTGGGCTTAAACAATTATGCTTATCTTAAACTCTTTACACAACATTTAATGACAGTCACAATAATGCAGGGAAGTAAGCAATAGAACATTCAGCATCAGTCACACATATGAGATACATAGAGACAGATATTTCCTGAGGAAACCTATACAGGGTAAAAACCTCTTCTTCTTTATATGATAAGTAATCTTTACATTCTTTACATTATCATACATATGAGCACCAACTCATAATGAGGCTACAACCTCTGTTTTGCAAGCTTCTACTTGCTGAGAGAACCAACTCTCTGGATTCTCTAGCACCAACGAGAAGGAAGCACCAACTCCCTGGTTTCTCTAGCACCAACTAGAAGGAAGCACCAACTCCCCGGTTTCTCTAGCACCAACTATAAGGAAGCTGCAACTCCTTGTGTTCAAGCACCCACTTGAACCTCTGAGGACAACAGTCCTCCCTAGCACCTCCCTACCACCCTGAAATCTAAATATTTTCTATTAAGACTTATTACAGCGATATAAATTTCTTCAATGGCTTACTGGTCTCATCACTATTCTTCTACACTGCGTTGCTCTATCTACATTAGTGTCTTCTGCACACTCCTTTCTCTTTCTGTTCTTTTTCCTTTTATGTTCTCTGCACCATATCGCTTCAATGCACCATTCCCCTTCTGTGCCTTTCTGCTGCTGCACTCTGCCTCCTTCTTCACATCTCAATCACACTCAACTGCAACAAAACCTCGATCTCTTCTTTGTTCTTCATTCTTATCATCTCTGTGCTCCTTGTGCATGCAATATGTACCAAGCTCCTGCATGCTCTCCCCCTCCCACTATTCTCCACAACGGGGTGTTTACTCCCACATCCCTTTTCCACCTCTCCATCATGTCGAGTACTCTACCTGATCATCATTGCAACTCTTTAGCTTCTCTGGTGGTGCCACCCAGGCGTCCAGCATCACTGGGTTTTATACTGAGATTCCTTGGCCTATCGAACAGTTGAGACTCTTCATCTTCTTCATCATAGTCGAGCTCATCCTATGGCAAAGACCATCATTCGTTTCTAGAAGTTACACTGTGAAGTGCAATAGTAGCCCTCCGATCATATTAAAAATCACCTACACCGTTGGATTGGATCCGTAGGATCTTGCATTTAATTCGCATTTCGGCAATTCGACAATCCTGTTGTGAGGCATCTCGACTCTCCAAGTCACGATCTCTGAAACTCCAAAATGGAGCTTGCCACTTCAATCTTTTCTCTACAGCTCTTCAACGATGTGACCACCGAAATATGACCCCTCTCCAATCACACAAGCACTTCGATCTCCAGATCAATGGTCCTCGATCCGTGGTGATCGGACGACTATCCTTTGCCCCGGGACTTTAGCCTTCGAGACTTTGGGCGAGTGATGGAGTTAAAAACTCCCGAAGAAAAAACTCCTAGAGTGAGGTCAGTCTTGCATCACTCGATGACAGGTCGTGACCCGAATGGCTATTACGTGTCACTTAGAATTGTGATTTCTAGTGGCCTGAAATGCCAAATCAACTTGACACTTGTCATTTTCTAATCGTGTCACATGTCATAGTCTTCCACCTGTCCATTTTGACATGGTCTTCCACATTCAACTCCTGGAGCTGTTGGCCCAGATCACTTTGCGATTTTGCATATCGCGATTTCAAAATTCTTGATGTGAATGTTCTTCACTTGCAAGTCCCAGTCTGCGAAACTTCGAAATGGAGTCAAATCGACTTTTCATCTTTTCCCACTTCGCAACTTTGAGATTCCTGTTGTGAGAGTCCTTGACATCTCCAACTCCCGGTATCCAAACCTCTGGTATAGAGTCTTTAACATTTCGCGATTTCGCATTTCGCGACTTCGGGTTTCGCGACTTAGGGACTCCTGTGATGAAGAGTCTTGGGTCTTGATTCCTCCATTTCCCGGTGTCCGAAACTGTCCTCCTTCTTTCAGGATTTCAACGTTTCGCATTTCATGGTTCCAGGACTCCTGATGATGAAGAGTCTTGACTCTTCCAACTCCCGGTATCCGAAACTGTCCACCTTCTTCCAGGATTTCGGCGTTTTGCATTTCGTGATTCTGGGACTCCTGATGATGAAGAGTCTTGACTCTTCCAATTCCTGGTATCCGAAACTTCGAAATGGAGTTATTTCCCAGTCTGTGAAACTCTTTGTTTATGTGCCTATTTCAGAATTTCAGCGTTTTTCATTTCGGAATTTCGGCACTCCTGTGGTGAAGTGTTTCAATACTTCAACTCCCGGTATCCAGGACTCTAAAATGGATTTATTTCCTGGTCTGCAAAACTCTTGTTGATGTGCCTCTTTCGGGATTTTGGGATTCTGGATTTTGCAACTCCGGGACTCCTGTGTTGAAGAGTCTCGACTCTTGACTTCTCAATCTACCGGTATTCGAAACTCCTAAATGGAGTTTATGCTTCTGATCTTTCCATGCAATTATCCCTGCGATGTTGATCTTCCTTACCTTCCTGTTTTCCATCAAATAAACAAGCACACTCTTGCACTCTTTGTGCACCTTCGCACTATCTCTTCTGAGCTTACGTTGTCCCAATTTTTCCATTGCTGCATACTCTGATCTTTCCATAAATGAAAAGCACACTTGCCTGTAAAAATGCCAACAATCTCCCCCTTTGGCATTGATGGAAACCCTGAATGACTGCACTAATCTGTTTGGACCTCCAACTGTAGCATCTGGTCTGGACCACTCCTTTTTCTCCCCCTTTGACATCAATTTCAAAGAAAACATGCTTCCCCTAAGCTGTTGCAGTAATTTTAGGAGGTATCAGATATTCAATCAATATAAAACTCCCCCTAACAAGATGGAATCTCTTAGGTGTGAGATGGGATGACACCCAGTGTTCGCGTTCAAACAGTCACCAGGTGAGAAAAATGGAGAACGCTCTGCATATCCTGTTGGGTTCATCAGGACAGAACATCTGTGGCAGCAAGGGGTTAACAGAAAACAAAACTGAATACAATCTAACTAACAACTGAAAGCAAATAACAATTCGAAAATAAACAAAAACATCAAACATAAGACAAGGGGGTCATCAATGGTTTCAAGGCTTGGTATATTAATGAAACCAGAGCACATGCTGAAGACAGAGACAGGGGTTCCCTCTCCCTCCAGCGGAAGGTCCTTCGGGGCCCTCAACACAATGCTTTCCTTACAAAATGAATAGAACTGAACTGAGTGATGAAAGAACTCTGGGTTAGGCCGCTGATGGATTGCTTGTCAAAGACTGAGCTCTGAATCATCTGGACAGCGTAACTTTGCTTCGAATTCTCTGGAAAAACAGTGAAACCTCACGGCTATTTATAGCATTTCTCCAGGCGGTCACGTAACCATCTTCAAGTGTGAACACGTACCTGTTTAGGGTTCACTTAAGTCATTAACTCGCCGAATTTGCAGAGCCGACTCTGATTCGAGGGTCAAATCATCTTGGAGGCCGGTCCACAGGCGGTCGGGAGGCCGACTTATGCAATTAATGCGCCGTATTAGCAGATGCACGGGTTTTTGTGTTGACAGGCGCGCGTCGGGCGCGCATGCGCTAGTAACACATTTTTGTCCCACGCATGTGCGCGCGCATCAAGTTGTTGTAAAGCGCACTTCAATTTTTGGTTACTTTGTATAGTTTTTGACCCTTCTGGAATGTTGTGAACTTAATTCAGTGCCATGAATGACTTCATTGTTGTTTTGATGATGTGGAGTTCTTGTCGCCATGTGCAGACGAAATTTCA
>ML785208.1:555530-572028 GCA_009831015.1 Picea engelmannii | reverse complement strand
GGGAACTCGATTAGATGATCATAGAAACTAAAGATGGTCCCAATTTAGTGGACTAGTGCATAGGTCAATGCAGAAAAGTTATGTATTTCTTATTCTATGGGATTGGTTCTACATTGGGTTATATGTAGATGATCTTATGGATCGATCTATCATTGAGTATTGAATCAAGTTTTGTGTATTATTCCATATGTTGAACTATGCTCACATTTGCTTCAATGCTATAATGGTGTCTATCAACACCAACTCTTCCTGGAATTCATTGTTCTTCACATATGCAATTCCATGATTCTCTAACATGTAAGAAGATATAGGTAGTGACATCCATGAACAAGCATTCTTGTACAATAAGTATTGTTATGGTAGTAAAGGAAATGAAGCACAACCATAACATTAATACCAACATAACTATCAAAAATTAAAGAAAAAAATTAAACTAAAAAATAAATACAAATCCTAAAAATTAAAAACGCTACTACTATATTTTAATAATAAAAAATATATAATTAAGTACTAAATAATGATATTATCCTAACCCCTCTATCAAATGATGACTTAAGAATTCAAAATTTACACTACTAATAAACACACATCTCCCTTTCCTCGCCCTCGATGAGTTAGGAGTCCAAAAGTTGCAATACTAAGCAGCAAATAACTTCTTTTTAATAAAATAAACTACTATATTTAAAGAGATAAATGGCAAATATAATAAAACCTTTAAATCTAGCTTTAACCATGTGTATCACATGTTTTCCATGTAGATAAATAAACCAATATAGAAAACATACAAATCAAAATAAAAAGTATAAATATAAAACCATTAAAACGTGAATCCTTGTACAATGTTCAATTCACACACGCCATTGCACACATCATATATAGATAAATATGATATAATGACTTATGATTGGATTTAAAATCAAACGTGCCATCAATTGATCATCCACGGGAGATGCGAATCTCCAAACAATTAATTAAAATATCGAAGATTTTAATAACCGAACAAAATCTCAAAAAACAAATATATATATATATATATATATATATATATATATATATATATATATATATATATATATCTGTCAAATATAAATGGGAGGCTTCAATCCTTGAGCAAATTTTTTATGTCGCAATGTATCGTACCACAAAAATATTTCATCCTGTGACAATCAAATCTTTGCCAATTTCCTTGTTCTTGGCCTTGTATCATGTCAACCAATTTTTAATCATTTGCGACATGTCACAAGAAAATATTTTTCTTGCAACACGTCGCTTCTCCTAAATTTTTTTCCTCTGTGATACTCTAATCCCCGGGTCAATTTTTTCACAATTTGCATGCTTACAAAAGTTTGTGGGTGTCGTGTATTGCACCAAAAAAATTTGTGGTGAGATATGTTGCATCACTCAAACTTTTCTTTGCCATGACATCCAACCAAACTCTACCATGTGCCCCTCCCCCCCATACCTTGTATCTTCCATTGTATCACATGAAATAATTTTCATGTGATAGGGTTGTACCACATAAAAATAATTTTCATGTGATAGGCCTTGTATCACATGAAAATTAACTTCATGTAATTAGCAAGATCAATTGGGTCAACAACTGGAACAACAGGCTATGGCTATGGAATTGGATATGCCCCTTTTTCTTCCTTCACTTTCCTTCCCGCTACACCATGACTCAGGCTGAGCCAGCCACCCGATACACTACCCCGATCTTGTCAAGGAAAGAGGTTGGCTTACTCTTGATGCTTAAAACCAAGCTTCAAACTTTTTGAATTTCCTAAGTGTTTTCCTATATGGGAAAACACTTAATTAAGGCCTCTAAAAACTTCAAGCCCTAAACTTATCTTTACTCAAGCATGGGAGTAAGATACTAAGGCCATTCATAGGAGTTGCAATCAAGTAGAGTGATTATATTCCAAGGACTTTAGACATATATATGATGATGATGATGATGATGATGATTGACATCCATTGAGATCGAAGCTTTCCAAGATCACCATAGTTTTGTTGAGTTAAAAGGTTAGGGAGGTTGGTAGTGTGACAAATATTTTGAAATTGAGATCTAATATAGGTATAGGCTGGACAATCTAAGAGAAAGTGATTTTCATCTTCAATCTTCTTAGTGTCACAAAGGTGACACTCTCTTTCATCCCATGGCATTTTAGGAATTGACCAATGTCCAGTTTCACTATGAGGTTCGTGAGAATTTGTTCTTATCTTAGCAATGCTCATTTTTTTCTTTACACTTGTCAAAACAAAGAGATAATTTTGATCTATATTATGGTTGATTACATCCTAATAATACCTTTATTTTATTTTTTCCTCTAACTCTTTATCACACTACATCTTCTTCTTAAATTTTGATTTAACGATATTTTTAATAGTATCCTTATTCTGCAAAATGGTGTCTTCCATGATTCCCCAATGACTTAGCCAAGACTGGGCATCTGTATTCCATCCTCACTTGAGTCGAAGGTGGTTACAACTGTATTTTGAAGTAATTTTAGGAAGCCTCTTGTCTTCCATGTTGTTTAACTTATTCTTACACATTAGGTATCTATTCATAGTCGTTCTCTCGATGGGGGAAAGGCTTGCCTCTAAAAGGGGGATGGGATAGGGCGTATTTTGTTTAATTTTGAGATTATAGGTTATAAAATTATTTTGTATTTTCTCTATCTTTCTCGAGGATTCACAAGAGATACTGCATCCCCAGACTTCACATCTATATAGAATAACAGGCGTAACAAGAGTCTCAAATAGGAGTTTCTTCTTATCCCATATCCAAAGATCGACTGATTTACAATTGTTTTCAAGCTCATAATAATATTTCCATCCCCCAATAATACTTTTCTCAATGCTATAGTTCTAGTTGATCTTGTGTTGAATATCGATTCCAAGATATTTGTATGAAGTCACTTGCTCCAAGTTGTTGTTGTCATATACGAAGGTATCATAATTGATCTTATTGGATTTAATTATCATGAGCTTAGTCTTGGTAGTATTAATAGTCATACCCATATTGGAGAAAACATCCTTGAGGATTCTTAGTTTCTTTCCAAGATCATAGGGACTTCTTGCTATAAGAACGATATCATCAGCATAAAGAAGAAGATTGATGACTATACGAATGAGAGTAGGGCCGACACATCTTGCTTCTTCCAAACAATCTTTTAACTTGTCAATGTGTATGTGAAAAAGGGTAGGGGACAAGGGACAACCTTGCTTGACTCTAATATTGTAGTTAATCTCTTTCAACCAGCCCTTAGTGTTCTTAAAATTCACAATGGCGTTCTCATACAACCTTATTGCAACAACCCTCAACTCGAAAGACACTTTTATCTCTTCCAACCTATCCCAAAGGTTTTTCTTGGGAACTGTATCAAAAGCTTTTCTATAGTCAGCAAAACAACAAAAAATAATGGTTTTAATATAGTGGAACTCCTCTGCAATGATCCTAAAGGTAACAAGATGGTCCACATCTGAATGATATCTCCTTAACTTGGTCTGGCCTTTAGCTCTTTTACTATGACTTTCTAGCCAAAGGATAATCTTCTTTTCTAAACTAAGTCCATAAATCCTGGATAAAATCAAGCTAATCATAATGGTCATATAATTAGAAGGAATGTTTCTATCCCCATTTTTTAAAATAGGAACAATGAGGCTTTGCATCCAGGATTTAGGGAAGCCATGCTTGACTGCTAAATTGAAGAGTTTGTGTATGTGAGGAATGAGGATATGACCTCCAATTTTAAAAACTTTATCTTGGTAGCCTTCAATGCCCTTAGCTTTCCCATTTGCAAGTCGCTTAACCATGAAATCTATGTCATCCAAAGAAAAAATTTCATCCTTTGTAGGGACAATAGGAATGGTATCCATCGCATTAGGGAAGTCATAAAGACTTTTAAGGTATGAATTCCAATCCCTTAAGGGAATCATATTATTTTCTTTAGTGTTGTGGATTATAATTTGCCTCCAAAACTTCTTAGGATCGAGCTTAGATAGTTGTCAAAGTTGTTCTTTCCTTTTATTGATATACTTCATTTTTTTCCTTTTAATTGGGGATTTGTACATATTAATCTTATCAAGTTTTAAGGACTCATTAGAAGCATCCCTAATGACTCTCCTAGAAATTTTACATTCTTTATCATATCAAGGGTTGGTCATTCTATTATTCTTTTTATAGGACACCTCGAAAGAGAGCTTGTTAATAGAAGTGGAAAGGGTACTTGTAAAATTTTGATACAAGTCCTTATAATTTAGGATATGTAATTCAGTATTTAAATCCTTTAAGAAAAGATCAACTTTACTTCTGTCAAAGAGTAGTTGCCTTTGATTATTAGAATTGTCTTCAATGGTGTTCATGTGCATGGCAAGTTTAGAGTTGGAATTAAAGGTCTGTGATCAAAGTCGGGTGCATGGTCATTTAAAAGGTCAAAAGTTATTATTTGGTTGGAAACAAGGATATCATATATCACATAATCTACAACACTACTACCTATTCCATGAATACGAGTCAACTGGTTGGAGTTTGGCCACTTCATTACTCCATTGTAAATTATTAGGTCTTGATAACTGCAGAGCTTCACCAGCTCAGTACCAAACAAATTCTCAGTTAGGACTTTAGAGATCTTTTGTAGCTATTAGCTAAAACAAGGTCCTCATCTATCCATAAAGAATTATGGGTGAGTGCAAGAAGTTCGTGGCCGAAAAAGTGGCAAGAAAATGAATAAAAATGCGCACTCGCAAGAAAGCGTGCACGTTCTTAGGAATGTGAACGTGTTCCTATAGTTATAGGTTCGGCTTTGGTCGAACCTCCACATGGATTTCCACATAGGTTTAACAGTAAGAATGTGTGTGCTTTCTTAAGAATGTGAACACGTTCTTACTGCTAAATTGTTTTAAAGGGCCCGAGTGTGATTTTGTGCACATTGTGCACAAAATCACACTCGTGTTTCTCTTTGGGAAAGTATAGTGGAGAAAGAGAGGAGGAAGAAATGGATCATCTTGCCACTACCACCTCCACCATGTGTCCAGGTATGTTACATTTTTCTTAACTTTAATCCAATTTAGTATTTTGTTTACAATATTCTAAATTAAAAACAATGTAATTTAGTATTTTAAACAAAAAAGGAAGCTAATTTACATGTCGTGGATTTTAAATTGCAGCATATACAACACAATGGAACCCCAAGACAATTTAAACCGCTCACAAGAAAACCATGAAGATCAAAATCCCAACCCACCACCACATCACAATGTAAACACTAAAATTGATGAGGGGTTGGTGATATTAAGAACCCTTGAGGAACAATTAAGGGAGACTAGAGAGCCTAGAAGATTCTCCTTGGCCACTTCTTTGGAAATCATTGTGCAAGTGCCCAAGGGAAATTGACCTTTTTTTTTAACTATAGGTCAAGAATGTATGAGTATTATAGCACTAGTTTGGACATAAACCAAATCAAAGAACTAGGCATTTCAAAACATCAAATATTGTCTATTTTTAGGGCTCCTAGAAATGGATAAGAACTACCATTGACTAGGAAACGCATATCCATTGACTGGTGCATTCATCCCTAGATTAGTCAAAACTAGATGGATAGGTGGTATATGGTTTTTGATAAACCTCCCTGCAATAATAGGGAGATGCCCTTATATTCTCTAAGGAAATTATGTGTTGAGTTTATTATTGGTAAGCATGTCAACTACTTTGACATTAGTGACTTATAGGGGGTGGGTCGAGGTTCTGCACAAGATCGAGAGAAGTTTAGGTGCAACCCTGAGTTAGGTCCCCGTCCCCCTATGTGAAGGCATGACCCCCTACCCAACATCCTCCTATTGCATAGAACTCGCAACAGGTACAGTGAGCCATCTCATCTTTGACTCATAGCCTAGTGCAACACAATAGCTTTGTTGCATTATCTTGGCAGGAGGTTCCTGGAAGTGACATTGATAGAGGGGTTGGAGTATCAGTATGCAGATGAGAGTACAGTGAGGAGAGGGAACATGGAAATAGAAGTCGTCCATGTGAACCTCATAGATGATCCAGCTATGGGAAGATATGCTATGGGCCTATAGATCCTAGTGGACAACATTGATTCATGGACGAGGTTAATATATTAACCCTCTCTATGCTCTTCATCGTTATATATTTCTTTTGTATTTTCTGTATTTATATAGATATTTGATTGTATGTTGTTTTGCAGTTGTTACGTCCTAGCAGCAAACCCTCTACGCCTATGGATGCATCAGTGCCCAACCCCACCATTAATGTAGCAGTAGAGGCAATAAGTTCATTGGGTGCACCGTACACACAAGTATGTATCACATTTGATAGATTCAACATAGTCATTTCATTATTTTATGACATCCTCAAATTTTTTATATGTTCTCGTGCTTCTATAGGATTTGGCACCAGGTGATGTCGGGGAATGTCCATCTGGGATGGACAAGCCAACAACGTCAAATGTATCATGTGTAAAGTTAAATATCATGTAATTCTCAAATTATGTGTGTTTATGTTATTGAATTTTACTAGTTGGTACTAATAGTTCAATTTTATTCATATGTATGCAGGCTGTTGATATATTTTCTAGTTATAGTAGTATAGTACCCCATGGGCACTTGGGTGTTGCTTCTGGGTTACCTTTCACTAGGCCTAGGGTGTTGGAATCACTTGTATAGCCTGGGAGGGTCCATCGCAACCCACATGTCTACCACCCACCCCCACCACCACTTTTGGCCCCATCAACAGAGACTGCCACAGTGGAGGTTGTCTCAAAGCAAGTTGTACAACCTAGTGCTCCATTTGCCAGTGAATCTCCATCTATGCCTGAGATATTCACGGTGAGATAATGCATTGATGATAATTTTTTATGTTTCATGATAATTTTTTATGCATATTTGTTTAATTTTTTGGACTTGATCCTTGTAACTGACGCAGGGTGGCATTATAGACAGATTGGGGTCATGGAGAAGGGTAACACCCTCACAATTGACAGTTTCATATGCAGTGAGTTGTCTTAGGTTAAATTACAAAGTATCATTTTGTATGTTTTTTAATTCAATGATGAAAAAAACTTATAACAATGTTTATTCTTTGTGCAGTCTCCAGAGCGTCGAAGCATGCCCAAGCCTAGAACCGCTCGAGGTGCATCCTCGAGCAAAAGAAGAAAGATATAATTCCAGGATGCTCTCGAGGGTAGCAAGGGTGGCAATAGTCAATGCTTGACCAACTACTGCCATTTTGTATCTAGGCTACGATATATATGTTTTTTATGTTAGCGAACTTGTATATTGGGGACGAGTTGCCATTTTGTAAAAAATGTTCAATTTAGACAATGTTGAGTATATATATATTCCATGGCATGTTTTTTATGAATCTTATTGTTTCTACATTTGATGTTGATGAATATATGAATTTCAAAGTGTATGAATTTTATGTGTATTAATCCCTTGATTTGTTTCTAAAGTGATTATAAATACTTGCATTATGCATTAAGGAATTTCTTATGGGCACACGCATTTGAGCTCAATTTTATTTTCTAGGGCACACACATTATTCCCCTCTTTCTATGCATGACATATATAAATCATTTGATTTATGTGTAACCCTTCGTAAATGCCAAAAAGACTAGTCAAGGACTCATTAATGCCCATGTTTGTTTAGATTTTATAGTGGGTATATGTAAATTTTGTTCAACCCATGTAGTATTAATAATATTTATTTAGCAATGCTGTGCTACCAAAATTCTATCTAGAAAGTAATGTTATGCTACAAAATTCCTCCAAAGAGACTTGAAACCATTATTCTTTCCCCTTCACCATCTATGAGAGTTTATTGCACATTCCTACCCAATTTTTGGGTTAGATCACAGAAGGAGACAAAGGATCCTCCCTAACCTAATCCCCCAAACTTGTTGATGCCATGACATTAACATGCTATGCCATGCCATTGGAATTCCTTTCCAAGTGATGCAGGAGCACCGTTGGCAAGCGCATAGAGGCAGGAACACTAAACACATGAGAGTTCTTCCAGAAATTCAACGTTGACAGTTGCAGTCGATTTTGAAATCTGCCTTAACTCAGCGCCAGAATTTACCTTTGGAGGCAAGCTTAAACTAGTGTCGAATTTTACCCTTTGAGGCGCGTTTTGAAAATCGCAAGCGGAGCAGGAGTTTCCACTACAGCTCTGAAGTGCGACTGGACTAAGATAGGATAGGATGAATTTTAGAGTAGGGAAGTTAGCAGAATCCCCAAAAAGCTTCCAAAGCCATTGTAATCAGAATATGTTCTGGTAGTCGTTTCGGCACTTGGGAATAGAACAGAAGGAAAATTGAGCCAAATGCATGTGTGTGAATGTTATTTGTGATTTTCTTGTTATTTTTGTTTTCTTGAACAAGTGAATGAATATCCACAGAGGAGAACAGAACTGTGACTGTTAGTTTTCAGTTTCAATTGTTTCTCTTAATTTGAAGCTTTGCAAGGTGTGCATCGAGCCAGAGAGGAATGCAAGGAAATCGGGAGGAATTTCTCTACGAGAAATACCATGGATCTAAGTTATCAAAATCCCTCAGATGCAAGGAGTGCACGAGAAATCGAAGTCTGGACCAAAGAAAGATCAGGAGGAACAACACGTCTGAAAGTGTTATCGAGATCCAGGAACCCATTCCCCAGAAGAAGCGAAGGTCGAGCCTTCAAAGACTTAGAAATTCTTCTGAGTCTGAAGCGAGTGAAAGCTTAGGAGGAGGAACGCGAGACCCCGCAAGCCATTGGATCAAGTGGAGTTGCGAGGAGGTTAGTGACGGGGAAGAGATCTGACCGTAGATCTGGAGGGCGTTGTGAGCCATTGATCAAGCGCCTCAAGCTTTCGACATTTCAAAAACCAGGAGTACAAGGGTCAATAGTGTGGGACTCTCGAACGGTGGAACCTCGAAAATATTGGAGCCATCAGATCTTCGAAGGCATAGAACCGTCGATCTGTAGTGAGGGAAGATTTCGTGATTTCGGCGACCAGGAAGAGGAGTGGACAACTCTGTAAGATGCGAATTCACGAAATGCGAAATGCCAAATAAGTATAGTCATCGGTCCAAGAGAGATCTGAGCCCTAGATCTCGCGTCATCCGGATTTCGGCATTCGTGACTTGGAGGGGTCATGCGCCTTGTATCGCAGGTGCTGATACTGTGAACCACAATGCACTTTCATGGTAAAGCTTGTGGTCACGGGTGTGTGGTCACGTGAGTTGGGAAAGGGGAGGAGCTAACCTTCATTAGCCCTCATCGAAGTTTCAGGACTTGGAGGAGCCAAGGACTCGTCGTATTGAAAAGCCTGGTGTCGCGAAACGTGGTGCACCTTTTGGGCCAAGTCTGTGGTCGTGCGCACAGTCACAAGGAGTGGAGAGCGTGATCCTAGCGCTTGGTCGTGCAGGCAAACACAGAGAAGGACCTGTGAATTTGAAGAGGGAGGTTCCAGCTCGAAACTAGAAGAGCCATTTCAACCCCGAACCAGAAGATCCTGACCGGGAGGTCACACAACCCTCAGGAGGGATAGGGGATTTGCATCAGGTGGTATCAGAGCACAATTTCTTTGTCTGTAGACTTCACGTGAAAGAAAGAGGAAGAGATAAAGAAATCGGAGTTGTACTCTGTGTGTGATAAGTAGTCAACACAATGTCTCCAAGGAGACGAGAGGCACCTTTAGCCAACCGTGTTGTATAGAGGGAGATGCGAGAACTTCGCGCCAGATTGGAAACAATGGAAGCAGCGCAGAGAAGAGCACCTGACACTGGAGATGTCAGTGAAGCAGAAAGTGAAGAGGTTGAAGTTGAAAAAGCTACAGGAGAAGACGTTGTAGAGGAACGTTTGTTGAAAGCAGTTTCCAGACTAGGAGGCAGAGCTAAGATAGAGGTTCCCATGTATGAGGGAAACCTAGATGCTGAAGAACTGTTGGATTGGATAAGATCCATGGACAGACACTTCAATTATGAAGACATCGATGAGGAGAAGAAGGTGAAGCAGGTAGTCACCAGGATAAAAGGACATGCAGCGCTATGGTGGGATGAACTACAGGCTGAGAGAAGAAGCAAAGGAAAACAGAGGATAAAGAGTTGGGACAGAATGGTAGCCAAGTTGAAGGTTAAGTTCATACCCAAAGATTATCAGATAAATTTGTTCAGAAAAATGCAGAACCTGAGACAAAAATGGATGATAGTTAAGGAGTACACCGAGGAGTTCTACCAGCTGAACATCAGAACTGGACAACGGGAGAGAGACGAAGAGAAAGTCGCCAGATATATAAATGGCTTAAGATATGAGATCCAGGACGACCTCAACATGATGTCAGTCAGAACTGTGGAGGATGCTTATCAGTTTGCGCTGAAGGCAGAGGAGAAGCTGGCCAGAAAACAGAACCAACGAGGAAGCGGTAAGGCTTGGTCCCATGATGGATATAGTAAAGAAGCGACACAATCTTTTAAATGGACAGAGGAGGCCGAAAGGATCTTCAATATACTAAAGGAGAAGATAACGGAACGACCAATTCTGGTCTTGCCAAATTTCGAAAAGACATTTCAGGTGAGATGGGATGCGAGCGGAATTGCAATAGGAGCAGTTTTGAGTCAGATAACAAACCTTTTGCCTATTTCAGTGAGAAGCTGAATGGGACTAAGAATAAATAATCCACATATGACAAGGAGTTTTATGCCATAATTCAAGCTTTGAAGAAATGGAGGCATTATCTTGTCCCGCAAGAGTTTGTCTTGTATAGCGATAACCAAGCTTTACAATTCATAACCAGACAGGAAAAATTGAATCAGAGGTATGCAAAATGGGTTGAATTTATGAAAAAATTTACTTTTGTCATAAAACATATTGCTAGGAATGCTAACAAGTTTGTTGATGTGTTAAGCATGAGATGTTTGATCATGTAGGAATTACAGGTGAAGACCTTGGGGTTTGAACACCTTAAGGACATGTATCATGATGATGTAGATTTGAAGGAGGCATATGAGGCATGTGCTAATCCTGTGTTGAGAGATAGAAGTCAGTGGACAAAATACATTATTCAGGAAGGACAGTTGTTCAGAGGACATTAGTTGTGCATACCAAAATGCTCAATAAGGGATAATGTTATGAAGGAAAAGCACAGTGGAGGATTGGTTGGACATTTCGGCCATGATAAAACGTTTGCACAGTTGAGCAACTCATACTATTGGCCAGGTATGAGAACATAATTGATAAAGTTTGTGAACAAATGTAGAATCTGCCAACATGCTAAGGAGAAAACATAGAACATTGGGTTGTATCAACCATTGCCAATACCAGAGAGGCCTTGGGATGCAATAAGCATGGACTTTGTGTTGGGATTGCCAAGAACACAAAGAGGATTCGATTTCATATTTTTGGTGGTGGATAGATTTTCAAAGATGGAACATTTCATCCCATGCCAGAAGACCAATGACGCAATGCATGTTGCAAATATGTTTTTCAAAGAAGTTGTGAGACTTCACGGCCTACCCAGGAGCATTGTCTCAGATAGAGACACAAAATTTGTTGGTCACTTTTAGAGGACGTTGTGGAAGAAGATGGGGACGAATTTGTCCTTCATCTCAGCTTATCACCCTCAGACAGATGAGTATACTGAAGTGGTAAATAGAAGTTTGGGGAATTTATTAAGGAATCTAGTTATTGAACATCATAACCAGTGGGATTAGATTCTGCCACAAGCAGAATTTTCATACAACGACTCACCAAACAGGAGCACTGGAAGGAGTCCATTCCAAATACTCTATGGAATGCAACCCAGAGGAATGTCTGAGTTGAGAGACTTGGAACAGGGTGAGATCAGGAGCACCGGAGCAGAGGATTTTGCTGTGAAGATGGAGCGACTCCATAGCCAGATCAAAGGACAGTTGGAGAGTTCTAATCAGAAATACAAGCACAGAGTTGATCAACATCACAAAGAACTTCAATTTGAAGTAGGAGATCAGGTTTTAGCACATCTCAGGAAGGAAAGGTTCCCTAGGGGAACATACAACAAGTTGAAGATGAAAAAGATAGGACCCTGTAAGATCTTGAGGAAGTTTGACACAAACGCCTATGAGATTGAGCTTCCATATGGTGTGGGAATTTCACCCATATTTAATGTTTCATAACTATATCCATACAGGAAGGATGACACAGAAGGGTCAGAAGCTCAAGGAAAGATTCAGTGGGAGAAACAGATGCTTGTGGAAGAAAAGCCGCAGATGGAGAAAATTGTTGATCAGAGGATTGGCAAGAATACCAGGGGGAAGACTTATTTTGAGTATCTGGTCAAATGGAAGGGACACCCAATCGAAGATGCCAGTTGGGAAAATGCAACTGCCATCCAGAAGCAGGGAAAATCAGTAGAGGAGATCATGGATAGGAGTCCATGAATTTTTGTCAAGGGGAGTGTGATGCAGGAGCATCGTTGGCAAGCGCGCAGAGGCAGGACCACTCAACACGTGAGAGTTCTTCCAGAAATTCAACGTTGACAGTTGCATCCGATTTTGAAATCTGCCTTAACTCAACGCCGAAATTTACCTTTGGAGGCACGCTTAAACTAGTGTCGAATTTTACCCTTTGAGGCACGTTTTGAAAATCACAAGCGGAGTAGGAGTTTCCAATATGGCTCTGAAGTGCGACTGGACTAAGATAGGATAGGATGAATTTTAGAGTAGGCAAGTTAGCAGAAGCCCCCAAAATCTTCCAAAGCCATTGTAATCAGAATATGTTCTGGTACCCGTTTCGGCACTTGGGAATAGAACAAAAGGAAAATTGAGAAAAATGAGTGTGTGTGAATGTTATTTGCGATTTTCCTATTATTTATGTTTTCATGAACAAGTGAATGAATATCCACAGAGGAGAACGAAACAGTGACTGTTAGTTTTCAGTTTCAATTGTTTCTCTTCATTTGAAGCTCTACAAGGTGTGCATCGAGCCAGAGAGGAACGCAAGGAAATCAGGAGGAATTTCTCTACAAGAAATACCATGGATCTGAGTTATCGAAATCCCTCGGACGCAAGGAGTGCGTGAGAAATCGAAGTCTTAACTAGACAAAGATCAAGAGGAACAACACGTCATAAAGTGTTATCGAGATCTAGGAACCCATTCCCCGGAAGAAGAGAAGGTCGAGCCTTCGAAGACATAGAAAGTCTTCTGAGTTTGAAGCAAGTGAAAGCTCAAGAGGAGGAACGTGAGACCTCACAAGCTGTTGGATCAAGTGGAGTTGTGAGAAGGTTAGTGGCAAGGAAGAGATTTGACCATTGATCTAGAGGGCGTTGTGAGTCATTAATCAAGTGCCTCAAGATTTTGGCATTGTGGTAACCAGGAGTACAAGGGTCAACAGTGTGGGACTCTTGATCGGTGGAACCTCGAAAAGATCGGAGTTGTCAGATATTCGAAGGCCTAGAACCATCGATCTGTAGTGAGGGGAGATTTCATGATTTCGGTGACCGAGAAAAGGAGTGGACAGCTCCGTAAGACGCAAAGTCGCGAAACGTGAAATGTCAAAATAAGCATAGTCGTCGATCCAAGAGAGATCTGAGTCGTATATCTCGTGGTCAGGATTTTTGCATTCGTGACTTGGAGGGGGCAGGCGCCTTGTATCACAGGTTCCGATACTGTGAACCACGACACATTTTCGTGGTAAAGATTTTGGTCACGATTGTGTGGTCACGTGAGTTGGGAAAGGGGAGGAGCTAACCTTTGTTAGCCCTCATCGGAGTTTCAGGACTTGGAGGAGCCAAGGACTCATCATATTGGAAACCTTGGGGTCGCGAAACGCGGCGTGCCTTTTGGGCCAAGTCGTTGGTCGTGCCCATGGTCAAAAGGAGTGGAAAGCGTGAGCCTAGCGCTTGGTCACACAGGCAAACACAGAGAAGGACCTGTGAATTTGAAGAGGGAGGTTCCAGCTCGGAACCAGAAGAGCCATTTCGGCCCCGAACCAGAAGATCTTGACCGGGAGGTTGCGCAACCCTCAGGAGGGATAGGGGGTCTGCATCACCAAGTCATTCCATGGTATGTCAATTCCATTTACATGCCATTGTCAAACCTTTCCATGTCATGTCATTTCCATGCCATTTCCATGCCTTTCCAAGCCATGCCATGCCATGTCATTTCCATGCCTTTCCATGTCATGCCAATGTTATTGCCTTGTCAAGACATTCCATGGAATTCCATTTCCATGCCAATGAGATGCCTTACTTAGACATGTCATGGAATTCCATTGCCATGTCATGTCATTGTCATGCCTTGCCAAGCCATGCCATGCCATGCCATTGTCATGTATCTTCCCATGCCTTGTCATGTATTTTGCCATTTTAACCTATATAACATTAAATATAACTTTAAATTGCCATGCCTCTCCAAGCCAATAAATGATATTAACTAAGTTACAACAGGATAAATATAACAACCCTTAACATAAGTAATCATTAAATATAACAACCCTACCATCCCATTTCCTTTGCATACCATCACATACCATTGCCAATGGATACCATTTTCAATTCATAACAGTACCAATGCATACCATTGCATATAATTTCCATTGCATGCCACTGTGTTTGCATACCATTGTCTTTGCATGCCATTTCCATTGCGTACCATTGCCAATGCATACCATTTCCAATGCATACTAGTGCCTTTGCATAACATTTTCAATGCATACCATTGGCATACCATTGCCAATTCATACCATTGCCTTTGCATACTATTTCCTTTGCATACCATTTCCATTTCATACCATTTCCTTTGCATATCATTTCCATTGCATACCATTTCCTTTGCATACCATTTCCAATGCATACCATTTCCTTTTCATGCCATTTCTTTTTCATAGCATTTCCTTTGCATACCATTGCCAATGCATATCATTCCCTTTACATAACATTGTCAATGCATGCCATTTCCTTTGCATACCATTACCAATGCATACCATATTGACCTAACTCCAGATAGAACCCGTAAGTGAAAGTGTCATACATCTCGACCAAGCTTCCCCAATAGGCAACTAGCAGTTGTCATCACATGTCTAAGGGAGCGTGACTTCACACAACCCTCCCACGACTCTAGGTTTCGGAGGATAAACGGTGGGAAATACCTCCACCCCTCCTCATAGAACTAGGGTCAACACCCTACATCGAGCCATAATGTGCAACTACTGTTCTTAGAGTCACGTCATCAAACAACCACTCTGGGAAAGTCGTGTGTCCTGTCAAAACCACATTTACCACAGATCATAGAAATATTTGAAACCACAAATTAAATCAAAAGTACAACTTATAACATACACTATCTTCTTGATGTCTACGACATCTCAGTTACCTCAATACTATAGTCATTTGGCTATCACATAGCTCATCATCATGTACGTTAGTTTCACCAATAACACATATTGATGCAAATACATCACAAATTTATATAAGAATCCATATTTGCATTGACGCTCAATTAAGAAATGTATTCCTATTTACATCATGCATTGCATCTATTATATATTCACAACATAACTTGAATTGGTATACATGCACCGAACTTACCCATTTTAATTTTCATGTTTAAATAATCAAATAACTATCTTTGTCATGAACATATATCATGTAACATACAAATAGGTCTAGAGGTACACATCTCAATGTCTAACAAAGTCTAATTGATTCCAAACAAATGCTAAACTTTGAATTATTAAGATTAGTAAACAACAATGTTCTAACTACCTAAGTTCAAAATATGGGGCGTTACATACATCCACCCTTCAAGAAACTTCATCCCGAAGTTATGATCATTCACAATATGAGGAGAATTTATGACACAACTTCTATTTATCTTTCACGATAGCAAACCTTGCGTTATATTGGTCTTTGTTCTCAATCTCAGATTCCTCTGAAGTCAAGGAAAATCATGCTTTCTATCAAAATTTACCATTACCAACATGCCTAGATGTAAAGAGCACCATGTTGATGCGTGGTTTGGTGAACATTTTTATATATCTTATCATTATTACTATTATTATTATTAATTAAAAAAAAATATTTATTGTTTTAAATAATTAATTAATTATTGTTTTAACTAAAGGGTTTGTTCCAAAATATTTAGTCACTTGTCCTTAAAGTCTTTTTTCCCACACTTTTACTTCTTATGTCTCAAAAGTATATCTTTTATCCTTGCATAATACTTTCCAACTCTGGCCTTTGGCTCTTTTCTTATCCATCTCTATCACTTTCAAGTTCTTCCCCCGTTTTATGAAAGAATTTTAATAATGGAAAACACATTCTCATAATTCCTCATCTAGAATGATTTTGGTTTTTATTTTTCAAATAAAGTTTATTTGCAGGGAAGAGAAAATAAAGAAAGAAATAAATATATATCCTTCTTAGTGAGCAAGTAGTTGCTAGATTGATTAATGCATTTCAAGATGTGAGCTCCTATTTAGACAACTCACCTCTCCTACTAGGAACTTGTGCATAATAATCCA